>APFE030077648.1:18228-105734 GCA_000404065.3 Pinus taeda
ACAAACTGTTGGAACTAATCTAACTGGACTTAACTCAGATAACTGAGCTAACTAATTACAACTCAAAGTACAACTCATCCCGATCTCCTTAATCAAGGGATGACTTCCTCAACCAATGGAGAAACTGTTGTGTGTCTTCACATAGACTTCATGTTTGATTTCCTACAACTAATTAACTCAAGATGAATTAATTAATTATTTTATAGACAACTGCTAAGATCAAATTCAAATTTTAATTCTCAATTTTAGTTCAGGGACTAACTAAAATTGGAATGTATCCCAAAATGCTATTTATAGCAGTGCTATTTTTAGCACTTCTATTTTTAGCATTTCATGTTGCTATTTTCAACACTCCCTATCAACAAGAAAGGGATTATCAGTCACCCCAATATTGTCTCTGTGGAACTCGAACTTGCATTTTGACAATGCCTTAGTCAAAATATCTGCATCTTGTTCCTCAATCAAAACATCCAGCAATAACATGATCCTCTTCACCACACAGTCTCGAACATGATGATACCGGATATCAATGTGCTTGGACCTGTCGTGAAATACTGGATTCTCAGAGAGTTTGATACAACTCTAATTATCACAGTAGATCATAGTTCGATCCATCCTCTGACGAAACAATCCAACTAGAATCTTCTGCATCCAAATGGCCTCACATGTTGCTTAACTGGCATCCATATATTCAACCTCTATTGAGCTAAGTTCATTTGACCTCTGTTTCCTATTGTACCAAGAAACTGCAGCTGAACCAAGGTTGAAGATTCCTGGAGAAGTGCTCTTTCGGTTTGATGGACTCCCTGCCCAATCTACATCTGTGAAGCCCTAAAGCTTCACTCCCTCTATCCGTCTATACCACAATCCATACTGAGATGTGCCTCTGAGATATCTCAGCACATGCTTTTCTGCCTTCCAAAACAGCTTGGTAGGCTGAACCATAACTTGACTCAGCTGGTTAACCACAAAGCATAAGTCTAGTCATGTGTTCACTAGATACATCAGTGAACCCACAAGCTACCGATAAATAGTAGTAACTACTACCTCACCTGAGGTAGCATCCTCCTTCCTCTAGTTACCAGTTAGAGGAGCCTACATGGGCTTTCACTTCTCCATGTGGAACCACCTGAGTATCTCATTGGCATACTTGCCTTGAGACACAAACACTTCCCCATCCTTCAGCCACACTTCCATTCTTAGAAAGTAGTGCATAAGACCCATGTCTTTCATTTCAAACTCTCTTGCAAGGTCCTCCTTGCAAGACTTGATCAAATGATCATCACCTGTCACAATCAGATCATAAAGATAAAGAACAATGATCAATGGCTTACATTCTACCATGATGTGGTAAAGGTTTTCATCTGCTTCACTCTTGGTGAAGCCCAACCCAATGAAATAGTTGTCAATCCTGGTGTACCAAGCATGAGGTGCTTGCTTCAGCCCGTACAAAGCCCTCTTGAGTCGGCACACATGCGACTCATGATCGAAGGTATCAAAACCTTTCGGCTGCTCAATGTACACGTCTTCCTCAATCTTCCCATTGAGGAACGTAGTCTTCACATCCATCTGATGGATCTTCCAACCCATCTGAGATGATAGTGCTAACATCAATCTGATAGATGAGTACCTTGCTACAGGAGAAAAGGTCTCATCATAATCGATCCCCTCGACCTGAGAGAAACCACGGGCAACAAACCTTGCCTTATGTTTCTCAACACTGCCATTAGCTACCTGCTTTACCTTGTAAAGCCATCAAGAACTCACCATTGACTTGTCTTGAGGTCTTGGGACAACATCCCAAACATAGTTTTGAACGATGGAGTCATACTCATCCACCATTGCATCAACCCAGACTGGTTGCTGCACTGCCTCCTCGAATGAAGAAGGTTCGGACTCTACACACTCCCCAACCAAGGCCATGTAACCAGTGTACCACTCGGGTGACCTCCTCTGTCTGCACTGAGAAGATGGTTTTCCCACATTCTCTCATGCATCCAACATCAACCTGTCAGCTTCCCTTGAGTGTTTCCGACCATCTCTAGAAGACTCAGCATGAGTTGATGTCTCCACTCTTGGATCCTCTGCATGCGGCTGCTCTGCATCAGTCTAAGGCTCCTCCTCCTTAGGAACTGAAAGTTCCTCCTCTACATGCAACTTGAGCTCCCTCTCAAGTGATACTCACATGGCTTTGTTCTCATCAAACTTCAGATCTCTACATACCGCCGTCCTCTAATTGGTAGGCAGGAACACTTGATAGTTGTGGGGTGTATCAGTGTACCCCACAAGTATCCCCAACTCAGCTGTTGGATCTAGCTTATTTCGGGCATCTTTGGTCACATGGCAATAAATCGATGATCCAAAGATCTTGAAGTGACTCACATCTGGTCGTTTCCTGGAAAAGGCCTCCATAGATGTCTCCATTCCTAGTATATGGTGCAGGCTTCTGTTCTACAAGTATACTATTGTATTGCATGCCTCAACCCACAAATGAAGTGGTAGGCTTTGGTCATGCAACATCGCTCGAGCTGCTCCCACAATCGATCTATTCTTCCTTTCAGCCACCCCATTCTGCTATGGGTTATGGGGTGCCGTCAACTCCCGTTTAATTCCTTCTGTTGTGCAGAAGTCCTTAAACTATTGGGAGACATACTCTCCACCATTGTCACTACGCAGAGCCCTTATTTTCCTTCCAAATTCTTTTTCTGCCAAGGCTTTAAACTCACAAAGCCTTGAGAAGGTCTGATTCTTCTTCTGCATAAAGTAGATCCAACATCTACGAGAAAAATCATCAATAAAAATAACATAGTACCTTTGTTTAGCAGTGGAGGCTATAGAGAATGGTCCACACACATCTGTGTGAACTTGCTCCAGGATTGCTCCAACTCTACTGTCTTAATCTTGAAAGGAAGATTTCACATACTTACACAAGGTATAACCTTTGCATGTATCTGTCTGCTCTAGTTTTCCCTTGGGTAGTTCGGTAGAAATCTGCTACATGATCTTCAAGGCTCCCATGTGCAAGTGGCCCAATCTTTTAGGCCATAGCTCGCCAACATCTTGGCTCTACACCAACTCCGCTTTGGAACTCAATGCAGCACAATCATCTACCTCCAGCTTGTAGAGATTCTTTACTCGAATCCCAATCCTCTTAGTCTGTCCAGTGTTGATATGCCTAAGGAATACCTTTCCTTTACTAAAGACTACATCATAGCCTTTATCTTCTAGAATAGCGACGGACACAAGATTCTTCTTCAAACTTGGTACATAATTTACATAATTCAGGGTGAGAGAAGCTCCATGCTCCCTCTGAAACACAACCGTACCTTCACCTGCAACATGGTACTTTCCATCATTGCCCATCTCGATCCGCATCTGGAGATCCTTCTCCTCCAAAGTACTAAAAATATTCTTGTCGCCGGTCATGTGGAACGAAGCTCCACTGTTTAGGTACCAAACACATCCCACCATGGATGAAACCATGCAACCCTTCTTGGATTTCTTTTGTGGACAATTCATAGCATAATGGCCCACCTCATGACAATGAAAGAATCTCACTTTCGATTTGTCAATCTTCTTCCCACCACGGGAAGAACTGGATTTGGAATGGGATGCCTTCCCTTTCCCTTTCCTTGCTATACTTGTTAAGGCTAAATTTTCTTCACCATCTTGTTTTGATGAAGATCCATCTCTAAGGCTTCTTCCTATCTCCTCCTGCATCAAATCCGACCAAAGTCGTTCCCAATTTGGCAGTTTCTCTCTTCCATTTATTAAGTCTTGGTAGCTATGCTAGCTCTTAGGAAGACCTAGGAGAGCAAGACTCACCATGTCATCATCAGCTGTCATGATCCCTACACTTCCAAGCTCATCCCTGTAGGTAGTGAGCTTGTTCAGATATGTAGAGATCATGTCACCCTTTTCACACTTAATTTTCTGAAGCTTGTCTTTCAGTGCTAGCTTCCTCTGAACGTTGCTGTTCTAATATAGATTTTTCAATGTTTTCAACATTGAAAATGGTGTCTCCTTCCAATGGAGACTCAACACTATGTGGTCTCGAACTCCCTCCAGAAGAATTCTCCTCTCTCTAGCCACACATTTCTTCCATTCTGCCAATTTTGTAGCATTAGTCATTGCTGGCTTGGGGACTTCTTGATCAATGAAGTCCTTTAGACTGTTGTCCTCTAATACTGATTCCATGCAATCCTTCTAGGCTATATAATTTCAACTGCCATCAAGGGCATACTCGAGTCTTAAACCGTTGAATGCCATTGGTGAAATTTGAGATGTGGTAAGAATTTGAATTCTATAATTAGGAACTTCAACCTTTGAACTTTTCCCTTCTTTGTATACTGTTCTTCGCTTTGATAACCTTTTCTATGATACCATGTAGAATTTCTCACTGTAGATCAACAAATTATGCAATACACTAAAGCAAAATACTAGATCTACTTCTACAACAAACTTGCGAAAGCTTAATCTATTTTCAGCAAGATCAAATAGAACACATATAACTGAGAATGAGAAAGCAATCACACATGAACACAGAAGAATACTCTAGGGAAAGCCTCAACTAAAAACTCTGATCTCTGTAATATCATACAAGTGGAAATATGTCCGGATTACACAAATCTTTAGCTGACAAGATATCCAGCTCTTAGTACAATCCTACAATACAGCTCACAGATTGAATAGACACAACATATGCCTTCCCTCAACCCTCCAAGCCTCCTATTTCCTTGTGCAGTTTCTCCTGGGGTCCAATGCTGCCACCTGTGTGAAATTACCTTTCACACAACTCATCAAACTCAAAAGTAACTGCACAATCTCCAAGGAATTAATTCCTTCTACATGCAAGAGATATCCTCAATGGAATATTCCTGCAACTGATAGTGCACTGTCCCATCACCTGATCTCAACTGGGTCTCTGACTGAACTGACATGCATGAGTTATTTATGAGAGAATATTTAGTTATCTGAAGTGCAACGATTACATGTATGCATGCATTAACTAACTGAACTCACAATCAGTTCCACAAACTGTTGGAACTAATCTAACTGGACTTAACTCAGATAACTGAGCTAACTAATTACAACTCAAAGTACAACAAATCCTGATCTCCTTATTCAAGGGATAACTTCCTCAATCAATGGAGAAACTATTGCATGTCTTCACATAGACTTCATGTTTGATTTCCTACAACTAATTAACTCAATATGAATTAATTAATTATTTTACAAACAGCTGCTAAGATCAAATTCGAATTTTAATTCTCAATTTTAGTTCAAGGACTAACTAAAATTGGAATGTATCCTGAAATGCTATTTATAGCAGTGCTATTTTTAGCACTTCTATTTCTAGCATTTATTGTTGCTATTTTCAATGCTTGGCAAGGTCAGTGTTAATGTCCATGAAGAAGACTTGGTAACCCTATCCCTTCTAGGCCTTCCCAAGAGTTGGCATAGCTATCAAGATTCAGTGAACGAGAGGGAGAAATTACTGAATTGGGAGCACTTATGGTCTGATTTGGTACAAAAGGAAATAAGGTGGAATACCAGATATGGAACATCATCCAAGGGTGAGGATGAAGAAAAATTTGCACTGGCTAGAAAGGAAAAGAAGGGAAAAGGGAAGAAATCCCAATCCAAACCAAAATCCAGTTAAAGAAGCAAGAAGAAAGATTTGTCAAAAATAAAATTAAATGCTTCCTTTTTCATGAATTTGACCATTATGCCACAAAGTGTTCACACAAGAAGGCAAGCAAGAATACCTTAGTAGGAGCATTAGGTGAAGCTTTGGCTTCACAATTCGAGTTTGAATTTACCCTCATTGCATGCATGGGCAAAAAAATGAAGGGGAGCATGTGGTACCTGGACTTAGGTGCCTCATTCCACATGACAGGGAATAGAGACTTTTTTAGTGACCTGGAAGAAATTTTTTTGCATATGTACATCGAGATGGGGGATGATGGAAGGTATATTGCGACTGATATTGGTACAGTCACCTTTCAGAGGGAATCAGGCTCCCCCCTAGACTCAAGGGTGTCATGTTTGTTCTCAGCCTAAAGAAAAATGTGTTGCAGTTTTGGAAGACTCTAGTTATGATGTTATCTTTAGCAAAGGAAAGGCATTCTTGAGACACATAGCCATAGGACAGGTGAAGCAGACTAGATATCATGTGAAGAACATGTACTAGCTAGATGTGGAGGATTGTGTTGCAATGAGCACAAAGGAAAATAAGGTGAAGATCTGCGATGTTAGTGAACTTTGGCATATAAGAATTGGCCATTTGCATCATGGTGCTTTGAAGATCATGTAGCAAATAACCACAAGCCTCCCTAAAGGAGCACTTGAGAAGCAGGATGTATGAAAAGCATGTACTTTGGGGAAGTACACAAAATTCACCTTCCATGATCGGGACAACAAAGCACATGTAGTCCTTGAAAGGATCCACTCTAATGTCTGTGGACCTTTCTCAACAGCCTCCACTGCCAAGAAAAAATATTTTGTCATTTTTATTGATGACTTCTCACAGAAGTGCTAGATCATCTTCTTGCAGAAGAAGGATGAAACATTCTCCAATTTTGTAGAATTCAAGACACTAGTTGAGAAAGAAATGTGCAAGAAGGTGAAGGCTCTCGGGAGTGATAATGGAGGTGTGTACATGTTGAATGAATTTAAAAAATTCTATGCAAAAGAAGGCATTCGACAAGATTTGATAACACCCCACAACCCACAACATAATGGGGTAGCTAAAAGGAAGAACCATAACATTGTGGGAGCAACGAGGAAGATGTTGCATGATCAATTCCTATCTCTACATTTTTGTATTGAGGCATGCAACACAACAGTCTATTTGCAGAACCAGAGTCCTCATCGGATTCTTGGCATGATTACATAGGAGGATGATTTCTTGGGGGGAAAGCTAGATGTGTCACATTTCAATATTTTTGGAGCCTCTGTTTACTACCATGTCTCCAAAGAACCAAGGAAGAAGCTAGAGATGACGACAAAATTGAGGGTATTTGTGGGTTACACAGAAACTCCCCACAACTACCATGTGTACTTTCCATCCCTCAGAATAACAGTTGTGTGAAGGGATGTAAAATTTGATGAACACAAAGTGATGTGGTGCTCTCTTGAGATGGAGCTTTAGATTCCACCAGAAGAGGATTTTTTAGATCCAAAGGAGGAACCTCAAGAAGTTGTGGAGTAGCCATAATTTGAGGAGAAGAGAGTAGAGACAACCACTCAAGAAAAACCATCCAGAGGAGGTAGGAAAAGGACTAGGGAAGCAAAGAGACTTGTGTAGGATGTGAGGGAGAATGTACGTGCTCCTTCAAATCAACGTAGGAAGAGAAGGTCACCAGATCAATACACTAGCTACATGGATTTAATGACTGAGCTTGTAGAGACTGAGCTATCCTCTTTCAGGGAAGAAGTAGAGCAACCGGTATGGGTTGATGTAATGGTGGAAGAATATGAATCCATTGTAAAGGAAAATGTTTGGGAAGCGGTCACAAGACCAACAGATAAATCAGTTGTAGGTTTGAGATGGATTTTCAAGGTAAAGCATACAGTAGATGGAAGCATAGAAAATTAAAAGGCTAGATTTTTGGCCAAGGGGTACTCTCAAGTTGAGGGGATTTAAAATGAGGATACCTTTGCTCCTGTAGCAAGGTACCCATCCATTATATCAATTCTTACTTTGGATACACATATGGGGTGGAAGATCCATCATATGGATGTGAAAACATCATTCCTCAATGGAGTTATTGAGGAGGATATGTATATTGGGCAACCAGAAAGCTTCAAGACTTTTGATCGGGAGTCTCATGTGTGTAGACTCAAGCAAGCGTTGTATGATCTCAAGAAAGCACCCCATGCTTGGTACACCAAGATCACTATCTATCTCACTGGTTTAGGCTTCACCAAAAGTGAAGTGGAGGAAAACCTCTATCATATCTTGGTAGTAGGTAAATTTTTTATTATTGTCTTATATGTTGATGATTTGATTTTAGCTGGTGATGAGCAGTTGATAAGATCTTACAAGGAGTGATGAGCCTCAGTATTGCAACAAGAATGTTGTAACCCCCAAGGCTACCAACTTAAATTATCAACTTGGGGTTCATATAAACTTAAGAGGCATCAACATTATATGTGCAACATGCAATGTGTCCTTCTTTTGTTGATCTGATGCAATGACATGAATGTCGTAAAATCCAAGCCTAAACTAATTGCAGAAATGGAAAAGTTACTCTATTTGTAGAAAGGAAACCTAATTACGATTATAGAGAAGAAATCCTAGTTACTTTTGAAAAAATAAAAGGCTATTCTACTTTGCATGAATGTAAATGTTAATCTTATTTGTAAGAATGTAAACATCAACCTATTTGCAGAGTGTGAATGGTACATCACAAGGAAGCCTAGTATATGCAATAGAAATAACAATGTTGGAAATGGAAACTATAGATTAAGATGTATGAAACAAAATGAAAGCATTCTTCATTAACTGCATTCAAGATATATTTTGTCAGAATATTTCACAAGGTGCTTCATAAAGTAATCATGAAAATCATCATTAGGAGCACTTCAAGTCATGAATCTGTCCACTAGTCCAAACTGTAGAGGTGAATTGAAATGGAGAAGAGGCAAGGATTAAGAGGTATTTTGGTCTTACTCAATCATGGATTAAAAGCCCAGGAGTCATGATTTAAGCCTAAGAGATAAAAAACAAGATATTGGAGCAAATATGGTCAAGTTTACACGTGCTATAGGAGGCCCTATTTTGCTACATGAGGAGATAACTTGTCAAATTCCAAAGTTAGTCAAATGAAATGGGATAAAAGATTTTTATTATTAAGTAGGATTGATTAGGAATCCTTTCCAAGTGGAATCACTCCAAAATGCAGTTGTTAACACGTACTAAAAAATAGCGGAAAATTACTAGACTAAAAAGTACAAATTCGAGAACTAGTGAGCTAGTTAACCTACCAAATGCCCACCCTAATCAAGTGAAATACTATGGGGTAAATTTTTTTATTAAATTAAATTTTTTTATGACCCAATAAAAGTGTAATCAACTCAAATGAAGCTCATTAACACGTTCTAAAAAATAGCAAAAGATTACTACTATTTCGTTGCAAGGGACTTCCAGAAATTCTAGATTCGTGAACTGGTAACCCAATCCAAGTAGCTCAATGATGAATATGACTTTTCAAAGATTTTCTAAGGATGAATCATGCAAGTGAAAAGGACATTCAAAGGACATAAAGAAATTATACAAGAGGGATTTGAGGCTCATGGGATGGCCAAGCCCAAGGAAAATCAGAGTCTTATGAAGGAAAGCAAGCTTTAGAAGCTACAAATGGCACCAAACTTCATTATTTGAAGCAATCCAAGTACATCCCTACTACAAATGAAAGTGGAGCTGCTAAAAAACATATTTTCTCCACATGAAGACTAAGAAATACATGCCCCTATAGGCAAATTAGAATTGGTACTTATACAAATTTATGGGGAAGAATTCTCCTTGAAAGGAGGAATCTTTCCCTTCCAAAATCCCTCAAATAGTGGATTTGGTTCCCAACACTAAGAATTTGCATTAAATGACAAGGAACTCATTCCTAGATTTTCTCAATCATTGGAGCTCAAGAATTTGTGCAATAATTTCATAATATTTTGTTCATTTGTTATCCAATCTTGATCCTCGAAGGAGAAATTCCCTAAATTACCTCCTCCTCCAAATCTTCATAATTTTCCCAATATTATACAAAAATAAATAATATTAGGCACACATATGAAAGTATATCTAAACCTTCCTAATGAACATATTAAAGTTAAAAATGTCATCTAATGCAAAAGGAGAGGTTTAATGTTCTGAAGGATGATCAAATGGGCCTTAATTTATGTATAATTTGGATGCCCATCATACCCCCTTGTTGAAAGTATTGCTCATCCTTTGAGAAACTTAGTGACCTAATTGTGCCTCAATCATGGCCCTGGTGGCCTCTTTAACATACCAAGCCACCTAGAAAGGAATTTTGGCACATATTCTCTTGCTCCATCCTCTTCCTCTTCTTCTCCAACTCCTTATTTTATAGATCAATCCTTTTCTCTAAGTTCTAATTAGGCTTATGCTTGTGTCTTAAGAAAAGTCTACATGTTAGTGTCCACAAATTTTTTCCATGATAACATTTTTTGAACATTATCTGCAGCATATGTGATAATTAGCATCCTTGATGACTATGTGGACTCTCTTCAATTAAAACTACTCCCTCAATGATTTGTCACTGTTATTTTCCAAGATTTGGCAAACCAATACTCCCAATCCGCTACAGGGGTAAAAGAGCAATTTTATCCATGTTGGTTGAAGCAAGGAAACCTTCAGACTCAACTCAAAAACAAATCGATTTCCTTTCTTATCCTTCTTAACTCAAAAGAAACATTCTCATTCAATTTTGTATTCTCAAACTGCTATCAAAATTTTGGTTGAAGGAATGAGAGGGTTTGCAGGTTTCTTATCCACAGATGGCAGAGAAAAAAGTGTACTTATTCTTCTCTTAGATGTATCTCTTCAAATCTAGGGTAAATTTTCTCAAAATCAAGATTTTTGCAGCTCTCTGAACTTTCCTGTAGCACACTGTCTTCTCTTGTAGAAAATATGTTTCTCTTGTAGCACATAGTTTGTATCTCATGTAGAAGACTTGTTTCTCTTGTAGCAGCTATGCCCAATCCTATAACACCTGCAAATAAACTATGTATCTCTTCTATAGCAGCCTAAGACCCCCATAGTAGCATCTAGCTCAATCTTTGAGGCCTTAACGAGCATCTCTAACTGTTTTTGGAATGAACGTTGATACAACTGAAGTTGAGCCTTGTTCTTTTATTTCTTTATGTGGTAGTGGGCTCGGTGCGTTTGGTTATCTAGTCCCCATTCCTCATAATTATCACTTTTCCCACTTTCACTTATCCACGTTGCATGGGTATTTGAGTCAACTGTAGTCTTACTAGTCGTGGGTGGCCAAGTTTACTATCCACCTTTAGCCTATAAAACCTTCTCTCGTGTGCATTGAAAATAATATTTTTTAATCATAATATACTCAATAGGAGAGGTGAAGAACAATGCATACATGTGCCTACCTGTGATATTGAATAGTTGGAAGTGCCTGCATGTTGGAGCTAGTCCTCATAACATGATGATCTTGAAGGTATTGATTTCATTTGCTTGCTTCTGCACATGTCTTCATATATTGATGATTCTTTGACTGATAAATTTTTTTGTGTGTGCATAAATTACTTTTTCAGTGTCCAATTTGTTGTTGGTGGAGTGGATGGAATGCTTCCTAAGGAGTGTGTTCCCTTCTCAACTTCATAAATGGCTTCATGATGTTCAAGGTGGCTAGATCTTCTACTCTGTGGGTCAAAAAATAATTAATATTGAGCTATGTTGTAACTGTACATACTGCTACAAGAGGAATCTCCTTCCTATAGCAGTCACTTAATTCCTCTTTCGAGACCTCATATTTCATGTAATATTGAGGAAAATTCATAAAAGGTGTTGGGATAGAGTCCCCTAGGGTCAAATTTGGGGCTAAAAGCCCAAGTTTTGGGGCAGAAAGCCCAAGTTTTTGTAAAGTCTTCGCAATTTGTAGTCATGGAGTGCGTAGATGTAAAGTGTCGTAAAGGGTTTTACCCCTCTATTTATGTAAGTTGTGTCACCTTTATAAGATCTACCCATGGTCCATGGACCATGGGATTGTATAAAAAGGAGAGTCTTAGAAGAGTCTAAGGCAGTTTAGTCATTGATGACGAATGTAATGTGTTAATAGGAGCTAAGAGCGAAGAGTCTTAGGGTAGAAGAGAGGCTCTGTAGCTGTGTGCGCAGAGGCCTAGAGTAGAGTCTGTAGTGGTGTGCGCGGACCCCTCCAGCTGAGTGCGTAGGGTAGTTTGAGTCTGTAAGAAAATATGAAAGTATCAATAAATAGATTGTTTTGGAAATATCTGTGTTTTACCCATTTACTTCTGTTATGAATGAATAATGGGTTTATGATTTAATGTTGTATTGATGTGCGAATCTGTATGTTTTCTATTGTTATACGAACTAATATCTGTTTACGCGAAGAATATCTTAATGCATGCTAAAGGTATTAAACCCTTAAGCTGATTCGAGTAATAACAAACTTAGGAGTGATTACAGAGGTGTGTAAGTGGTTGATCCACCTATTTAGGGTCCATGAAAGACAGACATAGACCTTTACGAAGATCTAGAGGCTAGTAAGAGGAAGTTATATCGACAAGCCTTGAGGGCTTGTCAATCTGCATGAATACAGATAAAGGGGTACAAAACCGACATCATAACCATCTCTGGGTGCAGAAACTTGGTTCCAACATCCCCCCATACTGCTTCGGGTGAGACTTTAGTCCATGCTCTGTGGATTAATGCCAAAAGGGACAGCAGTGTAGGGATTTGTTTGGAAAAATTAACTCTGAACCTGGGTCAAGACCCACTAAGTCAACAAATGGTTCTGTTGCTGGGACCAGGATTTGTATAAAGAGATGTGTGATGTCGCATCACTGGAATCCAACTAAAAGGAAATTGAATATTGGTTGGATAGAAAGATCCATGAATTTGTGGTACAAGAGAACAAGAACCCACGATTGATGAAAGAACAGTGGTTGGATAGGTATTTGTACACAGAGATACACAAAATTTTCTTTTGTTCCTTCCTGGTTGAATTATAGGAGTGGATCGCTAAATTGGTAGATGACCAAGGAAGGTGGAGGCTTGACGGTCTGATAGAGTGGACCCTAAAGTTAGTGCAGAGATTGGAAGCTTCTGAAGATAAGATCGCAAGCGTTGTTGATCACTGGATTGATCATATCATTTGGAGGATTTGTGGCAGAGTTTGTGGTTGATACCTCAATTAGCTACAACGAAGCAGAGCGATGCTTCTTCAAAGGATCACGAGGTAAGTATTTAAGGTCTTTGAATACTTGGATTAAAATTCTCTTGTGTGAAAAGTAGGTTATGTAATTACCTTGATGTTTGGATCTACATGAAGTGGAAATTTATTCAGGGAAATAAAAGGAGCAAGACCTAAATATAGCCCGTCGATTGAGCCTCCTATGAGTGACAACGAAGAAGCAGCATAGGCTTCTCCACAGAGCATTGTTTAGATAATAAGGCAAGGGTTTCCATGAATACCACATCCACCCACACCACCTCCATCTTCATCTCCACCGCATACACCTTCGCCCATGCCGCCACCACCTCCACCACCGTTTAATATGGTGAATTCAGTAAAATTGCACGTTTTCAAGGGCTTGGGGAATGAGGACCCAAACTAGATTTGGTTCGTGATGAAGGCTATGTGGGAAGCCCAACGAATTATATATGATCAAATCAAGAAAGAAACGTTGGTTACTACTTTACAGGAATGTGCGCTCACATGGTACATTAAGTACTGCACTAATAACCAGATGGCTACATTAGAGGACATTTAGACTACATTGAATAAGGAATTCAGTAGGCCCAAGTCTAAAGCGCAATCGATCATTGGATTCAAATAAATCATGATGAATCCTGGTGAGACACCTTGGGAGCTGGATCAGAGATTGAAGTGTAGGACTTGTGAAGCTAACATGAATATTACGAATGGGAAGCACAAATTTATTTTGCGTCATAGAACATCATCAGTTTCACTCTCGTATTCCTCCTGACTTAAAGAATAGCTATATAAAATCAAGTGATATAATAAAATGAACTATAAATTTTATTATTTTCATTAATAAAGAACAACAATTTTAGGTTCATTAGGGCCTTGGAATAGGTGAGTGGAGAGTTAACTCTCCAAGGCCGCTGAAATTACAAAACTTAGAAGTTGAATAAAGAGTGAAACCCAATATCATTAGAAAGACTAGGAAATCTCTGTAACTAGGAGTTAAGCACAAGGGAGAGTGAAGACAAGGAAGAGAGATACCCCCTCTCCTACTTATTGGATCCCGCCTCACGACTGTCCCATATGGAGTGTATGTTCGCCCATCAAATGCTTTTAACGTCGTTGATGACCGCGACAAGGGTGGTGAGCCTAAATTTTTCCAGCAACTCACTGACATAATACATGTAGATGCCCCCTCATCAATAATTGCTAGATGAACAATTTTGTTGAGGGCTTTCACTTGAATAAGGAAAGCTAGTTGAGTTGGTAACTGAGGGTCATATCCTTTGTGATCAAAGGCCACAAGATTGGAATCTGCTGGGTCAATCGCACCTATCGTTGATAATAAAGCCTGATTTTGGGAGGGGCAATTTTGCAGTACCTCAAGTGTCGACATAGAGGACGGCGATTGGGCCAGATCCTCCACTATATTATAATGATGTGCTACTCTGGCACGAGGATTAAATGTCGATTTGTGTACTACTCCCTTTGGAAGCTTTATCGTTAGCAAAGGAATTATGAGTGGCACAACTTCGGTTGAAGTTGTTGTCGAACTACTAGGTTGATGTGTAGCCTTGTTGTTCGACATCTATGGATTTCCATAATCTTTATTCCTTGTCGATATCAAAGCATCATTTTGTTGTTTCGAAATGGACAACATAAGCACTCGAGATGGGGAAGCATTGTCGCTAGCAACTAGATTTGTTCCTGGGTTCGGAAATGGATCAGTGAATACAGTTGAGGTTTTTGAATTCTTGAAGAATTTTCTAAGCTCAGCTTTATATAGACAATCTCTTGTCTGATGATCCTCATCGCATATCTGACACCCTGAAGGAGGTTTCCTTTGCCCAGAAGGGTTTGCAGATGATTTTTTAGGAGATGACTCCTCTTGTTTCTTCTTTTTCCCTTTCTTTTTCTTCTTGCCTCCTGGTTGCTTTGGTTCTTTGCCTTTGTCAGTCGACACGGCATTAACCTTCGAGGCAAGAAGTTTGTCATTTGCATTTTGACTAGAAACCCTACGGGCTTTCTTTGACGTAGCCTTTATGCTTTTCGTGCTAGTCGTACCTATCACGCCATTGCCAGCATGAGAGTCTTTGTTTGATTTAGGAGGGGGAGGAACGGAAAAATCCGGTCTAGGAGCATTAGGGATTTTATCGTAGAGCGTGCCAGACTGAGTATAGATCAAGTCTAGATATTGTGCACAAGCAATAACTTGCTCTTCAATGACGACTCCTCCCTTTGCCACATCTTCTGTAATAGAAGGTAACAATGACTTAATAAACCATTCAGCCAACAACTGATCAGGAACATATGTTTTTACCATTCTATGACGACGTTGCTACTCATGAATATGATCAGATATATGAGTGGTCGTCATTTGTTTGAAATTGGTAAGAAGCTTTGTTCCTGTTTCGTACCTTATGGGTAATTGAAAATGGGTTAGAAAGGTTGTGGCTAGGGTACTGAAGTTATCAAACGAAGCTCTAGGCAATTCGATATACCATTTTGCTGCTGGACCAGTTAACGTTCGCTAAAAAAGGCGAAGCCTAATCAAATCATCGTTGAGAGTGTTTGATGAACACCACAAATGAAAGGTCATCACATGATTCAACGGGTCTTCACCCGGATTTCCATTAAATTTAGGAATATCTGACGGAATTTTATGAGGAATCACTGGCCACCAAGGGGTGTAAGCAATTGGATCGTTCGCTAGTCGATTCAGATCTGGTAACTCTAGAGTCGCCACGAAAGGAAACTGTTGATTTAGGCTCGGCGAAGAATACCCTAGGTAAGATGGAATTGCCTAAGTAGTTGGCCTTTACATACCAGCATAATGCATTTGATGCTAGTAACTTTGGTAAGGTTGATGGGCATGATCATTATGATATGATTGATGTTGACCGTTTTGAATGTATGGTTGCCCATTACTTGCAAAGACTCATTGCTCAGATCCTTGGTAAGCTTGTTGGAATTGTGGTTGTTGGTATTGTACCAGCCATGGTTGTGAAGCCATGATTTGTTGCTCGATACCGACTGTTTGACCAAGATGAGGGGTAATTGTCCCCATTTGAGCCTGGGTCATTCCACTAGTCGATGATTGTGCTTGCGTTGCAGGGACAAGAGGTTGTTGTATTACGACCTAAGAAACCTGAGGTTGGCATACAATAGGGAACACTTGTACTTGAAACACTATCACGATAGCCAGCGTAGTGAGGATATTTGACACAAGAAAACTTTGTTGCATCGAATATACAACTCTTGGTTGTTGAGGCAGTATCGGTACCCAACCGCTAGATGTAATTCCAGCATAACCTGAATTATATTGTGAACTCTCATATGGTTGTTCTCCCAGAGGAGACAATGAAAGGGTATACTGCCCTCCATACGATGTTAACCCAGTGCTCAAAGGAATGACTTGCCTTTGGGGACCGGATTGCCCAAATTGACACTGCGAAGGACCAATTTGTTGAGACTCAACATAAGAGATTCCAAATATTATTCTGGACGAACAAATGGGAGCAGTCCATACTATCGAAACAACCCCTAGATGGACTCCATCCAACAATTGATAGATAGTTGGGGCAGATGGTACGCTGGCGAACATTGTCAGATTAGTAGTAGGAAGTTTTGTCACTGTGTGTTGGATGACACAGTCCTAGATGTCAATGGTTGTTCAGACATATTCAACCTATCCAAAATATTCCTCAGCAATTCTTCAGTAACTTCTGATGGCGGGAGACTAACTTCTGATGAAGAAGGACATAGGGTGATACCGACTCCAAATTGCAATGGAGAGTTAGATGGAGGATCATCCACAATCTCTTCTATGGCAATCAATCCACGTGGAAGAGGTAGAATGTCAGGTCCGTAAAATATTTCTAGTGCCAAAGAAGGTTCTGCAGTGACTGATGTTTGGGGATTAACACCTTCCGAATCAGTTGTAGATGGAGCCGGTTCAGGAATAGAAGTGTTTACCATCACACTAGGATCAGTTATAATGTCCTTTTGTGGTTGTGGAATTTATTTTGTAAAGGCAGGGATACCATAAATGTTTGGAGTAACCGAAGTCTCTGAGGATGTTGGAGTACTTGATCCAACCAACCTAGGGGACTTCGATCCGGTCAAATGAGTTCGCTTTATCTGAAATAGTTTCGTTTCCAGAGTCAATGACGATTGACTCGTAAGTCTCCACGCATGACGGGGTTTCAATTGACTTTCTTCCACGATTGCAGATTAATCGATCAACTCAAAATAATGGGGGAAAATGATTTTGAATTAAATGAATTTTAGATGCTTTGACATAACTTGTTTTTTCAATTTTTAAGAGTCGAGAAAAAACAAAATATGACTCTAGTCGCCTTCGGTTTTTAATGAGACTGAAGTGACAAGTGCTTAGATGGACCTTTTCTTTTGAGTCTGAAAAGGAACAAAGGAGACTACTCTGGAAATCTAGACAGAGGGATTACCAAACCAATCGCAAAATTGCAGAATAATTTTTATGGTATGGCAGTCAATCTTCTTGAATGTTGTGTTCAATGCATTGCGATCGATAAGGCAGAAGACACGGCTTCCTAAGGATACAGGATATAACTTATTGTGGTCTCCCAATATATAATCGACAGTACGTGGGAGCACAAGTCTGTACTGGCACTTGCCATCTCAAAGAGGAGGAATCACCCAACCAGCAATGAAAGTGATAGTTACCAGGCTTTACGATGCGAGAATACGTCTCTAGCCTAAACTTCTAAATGTTGTGCGTTAGGTTCCAAAGCATTTTTATGTTCATTAAATTTATTTTACAGTTGATCTTTGTTAAGAAATTTTCCTTTCAGGTTCACTGCGTGATGTAGATATATAATTCCTAAAATGCAATCTAAGATGATAAACAATCGTTTAATCTTCTTTTTGCAATGAAAATCCTAGCTACTAAGGAAAGAGAAATGATATTATTTCAACATAGAGCACAGAGCACACAGTAGATGCATTGTCCTAAATCAAACCAACAAGAAGTATAAATCCAAATGCACATGCATGTATTTTTTTTTTAGCCTTCTTAATGTGTGAATGACAAGAAGAATTCTAAGTACAAATCTGAATTATCTTTTCAAAGCGACAATACTAACAATTTTTCTTCAAAATACGAAAGGAAGATAATGACGACACTTTGCGATTTCGAATTGAAAATTGTTTTCGACACTTGAAAAACTACTAATTCAAATCAATTAAAAGAGTAACAGTATGATCAACCATCAAGAATAATAGGATTCTCTTCTATGACTGAAAATGACACTAGCGACACTTCCAGATCAAGAAACGACAGTTCACTACTTCTTTGTAAAAGAGAACTGAAAATGGCGCACAATACACAAAAACATTTACAGTTCTTTGCACAATGGAGGCGTAGTGATGGAAAGGAAGGGGGTTTCCACAGAGGTGTACTGATCATAGACAGCAAAAATCCTGAATAAAGCTAAAGAGAGTGACCAAAAAACCAAAATTTGGAAGCAGAAGAGGCCTTTTCTGATCAGCGCACCTGTAACACAGGGAAAGTGCGATGCAACGCACCTACTGCACATGGGAGGTGCGATGCATATAGATTCCCAAGAAGAGAAAGTGTGATGGTATAGGGAAGAGACTTCAACTTGGTTCTTGGTCGCAGTTTGCAGCTCAGTTCAGGGATTTAGGTCGAGAAAGTGATGTTCAGTAAATATAAATCACAGGGGTTGATATAATGAGGTTACTAGAGCCACCACCAGGGCAATTAGAATGTTTCCAAATCGATCATTCAGTTTATAAAAAAAACCTGGAGATAGGCTGAAGCAGCATTGATCTACTTTTCACTTGCATAGAAAACGCAGTTCGAAGGCTAGCTGGCTTGACTTCAGGCTCCATCTGTGATTTTATCAAACAAAAGAATATAGACAATCAAACAATCTATTCGCTCCCCAACGGAGTCACCATTTTGTTATCAGGAAATCTAGTGTCCACTCAGAGCTGCTAGTCCCACTAAGACTAGTAGCCATCTTAGAAATAAACAAACTAAAACTACTTTCGCTTTCCTTTATGAGAAGTAGATAAGAGGGGAACAAAGAACACCAACCTCAGTGTTGCGCTTGGTTCCTTGCTTTGTTCCTCACCCTTCTGATAGATCCTTGCCGCTCCTCCTTCGTCTACCCAGCTTCAAAAAGCACCTGTGGAATCAAAGAAGCATAATACTATCAAAGAACAGAGATCTACAATCATAAACAATATAGGACCAGATATATATATTGAGCACACAAATGCATATATCATCAAGCATACAAGAATATGGAGGAAAACTTGAAAATATTTATTAATATCAAAAATAGAAAAGAGGATTACAACCAATTGTTTTGACCCAGCATCATCCTCCCAGCATGAAAGCCCTTCTTCACCTCATGAAAAGCTTAGATCACCCAACACTATGATATTGCACCAAGAAACCAACAACACTTCCTTACAAGATACAAGATTCTAGCCTCTGGATATCTATGATGAGGGATCCATATATAGATGATTGTAGGGGGGTGAGTCAGCTTCTGGGATTTTGATTAGTGTCCTCTCTCTCATAGTTCTTGATTCCACTTGGAGATTGATGATCTCTTACTCATCCCTGGGTGAATTCAGAGAGGAAAGTGTCACAGGAGAAGCTTCTGGAAGGTTCCATGATCATCCACCTTGCAAACTGTCTCTGCCATTTGTCTACTCTCACCCATCGCACCCTACAGAAGGGATTTCCAGTATGCATTGCACTTTTTACACTGAGCAGGTGAGATGCATCACACCCTCTACACTGGGAAGTCTGTATGGTTCAGTTTTGACCAATTCTGAGCAGTTTTCTGTGGAGAACTTATAGGAGATGATGTAATCAGCTAACCTTGTTCCTTTAGGGTGTGAAGCAACACTTCTAGGGAGTTAAAAGCCCTTGTTTTATGGACATGTATGATTGGGGTTGCAGTGCCCAAAAATTTCTATAACAACATGATCAACATTTGGTGCCACACAAGTTTCAAATGGACGACAAATTCTGGTTGCATTTGCAAAAGGAATGTCTTACCAGAGCCTATCAAAAACTCAAACCACTCCGATATAGTCCTTACACCATTACCAAGGTTATGGGAGACAATGCATTTGAACTCAGCATTCTCCCATTCCTTGGCTTGCACACAGTGTTCAATGTGCACTCCCATTGGCCATACTTTCCACCATTACAAGACACATCCAACACTACATAACAACTCACACCCACAAAGTTAAATACAAATTGCATGGAACAAGCTGCAACTGATCAGATCATGGACACACAGATCAAGTACACTCACTAGTAGAAGATCCAGCTGTATCGATTTGTCAATACAGGCCAACTCCTTCACGAGGGCAAGTGGCTCACCAGGGACCAAGTTTAGCAGAAGTTTTCTCATCTCATGGAGGAACTCGCCGCAATGGGGACCATTGCTTCCTAAGGGGGGAGGAATGATCCAGGTGGATATTGGTGACCACCCACCAATTCCACTTGGACCCCCACCTTTATTTCTTTCAGAATTTTAGTTTCCTTAATTGTAGCACAATTTACTATTTTTAGTAGTTTTTTCAGGTCCTAAACTTTCGAAGTCGTTTTGAGGCCCTAGATGACGTTTTTTGGGAAAACTGGGAGAAAAATTTTCCCATATTGCTCTACCCAAATTTGTAGTCCTCGGATAGATCTTTCTAATGAGGTATTATGCACGTCAAATAAAGATTATATGCCAAAGTTACAAACCCGAGAAGTTGATGTACCAATTTACCCAAAACAGGGCCCATAGTTTGGTGTTTCATCTCCTAGGGTGAGGTTTTTGGATGTTTAGGGTTTTCCATTATTTCTAAACAATAAATAGGCCTTCGAGCCTCATTGTAAGAAAGTTTAGAGGCATGTAGCCACTACATCTCTTCTCAGAGATAAGCTACAATCGCCTTAGCTAGTTTATTTCCATTTCTGTTTGTAAGCATATTTTGGTATTTTACAGTAATGAAATGAAGCATTATTTCTATTGCATCTCTATATGTATGGTTATATCTATAATTTTTTGCATTCCTATTTAAATCTGGATCAACCCATCATTGTTTCACCTCCCACAAAGTACACCACCCCCAGTTGAGTCTTTAGTAAACAAAGACCCACCTGAGACCACACACTTTTGTGCCCATAGGCTGAGGAACCACTAAGAGCTAGGGGAAAAAAACAATGACATGTAACAGGGGTAAAATCTTCCCCAACTCGCCTCTGAAACTCTGCTTAAGTTTACTAATGCATCCAGGAATTGACCGTGCACTAAAACCTATAGTAGACCACAATTTATTCAAGTCTCCTAATGAAAGTTGTCAGCAGATTGGGCTTTGAAGGTTCAGTGAGTTAGGAGGAAAACATAATGAGAACATGAGTAAATAGAGGAGAAAAGACCCAAAGGATCCATACTACAGCTAAATGTCATCCCTATCACAGTCCTAGCAATGGGAAATCGCATTATCCTCGAAATGATAAGGCATCGTTTTGAACCACACACCACAAAATACCATTGCCAAAATATCATTGCAATGCCCATTGAGCTCCATAAAACATCCATCTCCCACCTACCTCCACATAAATGCACTCGAACACAGATAGTAGGTTTCACATGAGTTTTCTTTGGCGTAACCTGTCATGTAGCCCATTTACATGTCATTAACATGGAGAAGCTGCAAGGGGGGCAGGATTTGCCCTTGAAGTCCTCAGGTTACCCCCTTTTGTGTAATATATTAATATAATATGATATAGCATATCATATATTAATAAATTTATTTTATTAGGTTAATAAAGTAATATCTTAGATTCCATGCATTAGGTTAATAAAATTATTTATATATTAATGTAAAATGTATAAAGAGCTATAGAACTATAATAAATAAAAAAATAAAAAAATATGTAAAATATTATTACTAATAGAGTAGTATTATTTCTATTAAGACTTTGATGAGAGTGATAATGTTAATAATAACTTTATAAATTTAATATTGAAAGGGAGGGAACAAACCCTAGGGTTGAGAGGGCACAAGGAGCCAACTCCTACTAAATTTAAGACCACCATCTTGATTGAGGTTGTTTGGATTTCTTAGTATCTCCAAATACTCTCTTAAAATAGTGATCTTCGTTAGCAATGATAGTAATGTCTTATAGGCATATGTGATTCTTACTGTGAAGGGAATGTTCTGCAAGAGAAAAGGTGCGAGACCGTTGATTTCTAATGTCAACACAATGCTCTTTTATTCTTTTTTGAATGACCTAGTTTCACCAAGGTAGATTTTTCCATAGGAACAATTGATTTTGTAGACTCCTTTTAGTTGATTCTAATCAATTTTTTCCTTAATCAATTTTATTTTTTGTTTTACAGTGTCTAATATTTTAATTACAGAACAATATTCCCTTTTCTGAGTATTTTAGCTATTCTGTAAATCATGACATGTATGTACAAAACATGTGCTCTCTTACTGGAAGGTTGTATATTAGTTGATTTTTGTGAAGGATTTATCTTCTCTTTTGCATTCTTTATGGACTTAATATTGATCCTTGTATCCAATTTCTTTGAAGACCTTACTAGTCCAACTCTTGATCCAAGTGATCTTTATCAAATATCCTAACAACTTTGAAGGTCAATGCATTTAGGATTCCAAATTTCTGAGTTGGGTAATCGTGGGAGTCCACATGTCGGTAACTATTAGTATGTGTCCTTTTTTGAATACTTGATTTTGTAAAGTACCATCCTCATTTCTAGTAATTGATACATCTAGGAAGGGAATACATTTATTGTTTTTCAGTTTAATAGTGAATTTTATGTCATATGATATACCATTTAGATGTTCCAGGAATTTGTTGAGTTTTTTTAACCATGATGGCATTTCACATTAGTATCATTAATGTACCTTTTCCATCTTCTAAATTTCAATGAGCACGAGTCGATTACTTTCTTCTCAAAATTTTCCATGTATAAAATTTCTACAATACGAGAAAGGGGAGAGCCTATTGTAACACTAGTGACTTGCCCTTAGTATTCTCCTTGGAAGTTAAAGAATGTTTAGCATAGGAAAATTTTTGCAAACTTTTCATTTTGAGGGTTTGTTACCTCGTAGAGAACTTGCATAACATCATATAAGGGAATCTTATTTAATAATGAAGGCACACAAAAACTAGTGATTAGGTCATCCTTGTCCACTTTGTCCTTGATGAGTTTAACAAATTCATATGAGTTTTTAATGAAGGAGTGAGTGTGGCCAACAAGGGGTATTATTTTTCCAACCATATATTTTGCTAAACCAGACGTAGGGGAACCATTGGTATTAACAATAGGTCTTAAGGGAACTCTACTTTTATGAATCTTAGGGAGGCCATATTTTCTAGGTGTTATCTGAAAGGTTCGAAGGAAATTTTTCTTAATCCTTTCATCAAGATTGAAGTCTTTAATTGCTTTCTTAGTGTAACACCCTCCTCCGGCATCTACACAAGTAACTGACCAACCGTGGTAAACATGTGACGAAGAGTACTATGATATCATTCAATTCCATATGTTGCAGTTGAGGAAGTGGAACAGACATAAAATACACAAGATGACCTTCTACACATACAATAGAACCCCCATGAGCCATCTAACCCATCCACGTGACTATTTCCTAAGAAAAACTGACTTTTTACTAAATTAAAGCCTTAGTATCTCCCTTGACATGGGCATGCATATGACTAGGACCCTCTAGTCACTCCTATAGTAAGGCATGTGTGTGGCTAGGGAAATTTACAGGTAGTTATGTGCCAACGATTCCATATTCGATGGCTTTTTTTCAAGGTTAGGACTGAGGCCATTGCCCAAAACTCTATGAACTTGCAGAAATGAAAAATAACACTCAAACAATGATACAAATGAAAATACTTAACAAGGACTTGATTGGACCCCTACTAACCATGATAAAACAAATTCATTAAACATGTCACAAATATGAATCTTATAGGTTTAAACAACATATTTGAGCATAGGGGTCTCAAGCTTATCTGAGAATCACTAAGAAACATTGTTTCCTCATCAGAATAACTATATTACCATGTATTAAGCCACATATTATTTTTACATTTAGTGATTAACAAAACCATGATGAGAGCCATACATTTTCACTGTCATAAAACTCATTCATAACGAACATAAATATCAAGGATATAATAGCCATATAAGCCACATCTAAACAAGTATATTTACCCATAAAATACCAAGGATAAAGAGAGCTCTTATTGATGATTGCATAAGCCGATCAGGTATGGGACTTCCATGAACCACCCAACAGTGGACTAGGCTAAACCAAATATTTCTTTGAGCTTGTTATCACTCCCTAATTTTTGAGGGTGTAGAGTAAATTATAGAGGTAACCTTAGAATCACTTTGGAAATTGGGAATCCAAACCTTCCAGTTTCAGAGAGGGATATCTCTATATGATTTAGATTTTTTTTACTAATGTTATTAGGCTAGTTATCATGTTCAGGTTATGGATTTTTTTTTTGTGTAGTTGGGTTGAGATAGTGGAATTAGGCCATTTGGCAATGGAGTCAGAGATTTAGGTTGATCAAACACAGAGTTTACAATCTAAACTTAAATGGAAGGTTAGGCAAATTCACTGGATCATTTAATATTTATTGTGTGAAAGAGAAGAAAGGATAAAACAATCCAATTAATAAACAAAGCAATTAAGAATTTTGTTTTTTAATTTTTAGAAGAAAACATGAAAATTATGCATAAGTGAGACACACAGTGTGATTTTAAACAAATTTTGTTCGTGCTCTTGTTAGAATAATTTAGATTATAGAAACATATGTGAAAAGCAATGAAAACATTTAACAGAGAAAGATGCACTTCACTAATGAAATTGACACAACAATCTTGTAATGCTTGAGATGTATTATTGGAAAATTATCAAAGGTAGCTCTGTGATCTTCTTTACAATATAAATCCTTTCTTCAAACTAATCCCAATCCTTCATATTTCTAATTATGAAGTACTTATAGAAAAATTTAAAAGATATCTTGATTCACAATATCAAGATAGGATCCTAACAACTAATTACAAAAGTAGTACAAAAATCTAGGGATCTTGTAACTGCTGGAACTACTAGTACTAACTTGGAGGAAAATTGTTGATGACTTGTCTTCAAAATGTGTTGCCTTCATACTTTCTATACACTTCATCGACTTCTGCATGCTTCTCAATGGTTGGCTTGTTGATGAAGATGTGTTTGATTTCATGTTTGATAGTTAAATAAAACTATAAAGCTTCTAATAAAGCTTTCCTTGTGATCTGTCCCTTGATACTTTCAAATTTGGATTTATTTGTAGCAACAATATAAAGTTTCTAACAGTAATCCTCCAAGATGATCAAGCTATCATCTAGTGCTACTAATCCTAGTAATCCTCTCTGGTTTATAGGTTGAACTTGGTGTGAAATCTCTAGACAACATTTTCCAGAGTCAGAGTTTTGGTCTCCAATTGAGTCATCAAGTTCCCTTTTTGCAATACTTTCTTAATCTCTAAGATAGTGTTTTTCCTGACAGCTATCTGCATCTATTCTAATTCTGATCTGGTCTTTGAATTCAACACTTTAATGATGGTTTGATTGGGATTTTTGAGTCACCCACCATGATAACTTATGAGAAGAGAAAACTAAAACTAGGAATATACTTTAAAGAAGGGAAATTATTATGCTATTTATTGCTTTACCTAGACTCCATGAATAAAATAATTTTTCCTATGCTCTAGGTTTAAAAATCAACCACATATATCTACAAAACTAAAATATATCTATCTTAATTTTATATATATATATATATAAATAAATAATTAATCATGATATAGAAAAACAGTTACTTGGAGTTTATTACAATTAGTATTACCAAATATTACCAAAATGATGGACAACAATATTGATAAATAAACAATTCTTCCATTTACATTAAAACTCATTCTAGTTAACTCTATATAATAAAAATATGATTTAACTACTAATTAAAAAAATGATTTTAATTTAAAAGAAAAAAGCATAATTTTAACTAGAAAAAAAACCTTAATCATTTAAACAAAGCCCAAAAATTTGAGCGAGGCCAAACATTTTTTACATTTGTGGAACCAATGAATTCAAAGCTAAAATGGATATTAAATAAATACCCTAATATTCGAGACCATTCAACCCCATAGTGCGATTAATTCAGCTGATCAAGTTGGCTTCTCCAATAGGAAAGGGTCGGGTAGCCTACAATCTTAAAACAAATTCCAGGCGAGATCAAATGTCGTTCCAAGTAAGAAAAATTGGAGCGTTAATGGTTGTCCATAAGATTGCATAAGAGCTATTCTGAATAAATTTAAACCCAAAATTGCATCAAAACTATATTCAATGAATTAAGGGCTAAAATCACAAAATAATTGGGGTAATTCCTAGTAGAGATCAAGCAACCCATTTGGTCGACTAAATCCAGGAGGGTCCACTAACCCACATCAAATCAGATGAAGGATACCGCAAATATCAAGCAAACTTACATATTAATATTCATTCAGCTCTTTATATTCATACTACACATCACTTTGTTTCTACAATCATTTTCAAACCATAAGATAGAGTTCATTTCGCGGTAACCGATTTTTCTATCAAAGTTGCACTCTGATTTCAGAGAAACTCCCTCATCATAAGCAAACAAAAAAAAAATCTTGAGAGAATTTCTGCACGTCTCTTTGCGAAAAGAAACAATTATGCTAAAACACTTGAGGGAAGTTGGATGACATCGACAAGCAATGGTTATGTGAGCTCAATAAATATTTTAACTTCAGATCTCCTGGAGCTGCAGATTTGCCCTACGCCCTTACCATATGCCCAGTTTTCCACCTACTACAAGTCCCCTTTTAACATACCTCACCGGTTTGTACAGAACCAATTAGGGAATAGACTCTCTTCAAACCCTAGTGTAGCAATGCATAATAATAATCGACCGGTCACTCACACTTTAAATGTTGCAGATTTGAAATCAACCAAGAGATTGTTGCATCAATAATTTTGAAATAATGGTGTTCCTCATCAGATGATACTGCCAAGCCTTAATGCTAGTGGTAATCAATTTGATGTAGGTCAGACACAAGGACGCCATGATCAATTTCAGATGAATAATTCAGAACCATGTCACCCATTGCAATTCCAAAATGGCACTAATAGGTGGCTCCAAGGAAATCCGCAGTAGAATCCATTTCAGACCAACCGTAGAGGTCTCTGAGGCCAACGCCCTGGAGAGAGTAACGTTTCCAACTAGATGGTGAAACAAGAAGTACCGATGCAGCAATGAATGAGGCGTGGCTCCAAACATGGAAAACAACAATATCGTGTTGGGATCAAATAGTAACCGATCTAGATCACTATGTTCGTGGTGAAAGCCATTTTCAGAGGCCATATCCTACTTAGGGACATCCCAATATGCACAACTTATTTATGTGGAGAAGAATGGAGGACGACTATATTGGAAATCAGGTACAACTAGGGTTGGAATTTGGATTCTTTATTACCTGTCAAATAATTTTTTTTTTTGAAGTTTTGGGTTTTTATGTTGGAGAACGTTATTTCTAAAATTTTGATCTTCAATTAAAATGTTTTGATAATAAATGGACCCTTCATCAATAAAGGTTTAATTAAAAAATATTTTTCAATCACACCACTGTCTGAATTTTTTCTTACATATTTATAATAAGAAAAAAACAACTTGACCATGACTAAATGATTTGTTGAATCGTAAAGGTTGTTTTACTCATGGATGGGATCCGTAACTCCCAAACCATCTAGATTCAGTGATTCTCCCAAACACATATACAAAAATTATGAGTAAATCTAGAAATCTATTTTACTCACACCCAACTCATTGTTATTGCAATCAATCTACTCCTATTTTAATTTCTCAATTTGGATTTCTATTAGATAATTTAAATGTTACAATTTCAATGAAAACAAATAGATTTATTTCACCAAATAAACAAAAAACTTCAAAAAAAAAATTCCATCTTAAAAACTTTGGAGTTGACCAAAAACTCTCCTCCACAATGCCCATCCTCTCCACCATCATAATATCACGAAATCTAGATAAAGTTCAATTTTAATAAACCCAATAAACTTAATTTATTTAAATATAAACAACATAAATTTAATTTATTTAAATAAAAACAAATATTATAATATAAATTCCAAATATTACGGTACTTAATTATTAATCACTCAATATAATATATTACTGCTATCAAATATATACCTATAACTTTAAATAACATACACCTATAACTTTAAATAACATGAAATTAATTTATTTCAATAAAAACAAATATTAGAGAATTCCAAATATTAATGCACTTCTTTATAAGACTGTTGTTTGAGAGTGTAGTAATGACGTTTTTGCAAAAAAGTGAACAGTAAAAAATAAGTTTTAGAACTTTGAAAGCCCATCACAAAAAACGGCTTTTTAAAATTTTTAAACGTGAAATACGGTCAAAATACCTTGTGACGATCATTTTGCCCGTCAAATTCCAACCCAGCCTACTATATATGAATAAAGAAAATTTATAAATTTTAGTTATTAAATCAATTTAATTAAGATATATTTTTAATTTTTTAAAACGTTGAACCATAACATTTCGAAGGTGTTGAAATAGAATATTTGTCCAATACTACATAGAAATGGTAATGTCAGTTTTTGGCGTGGGACATGTATGGCATTTTTAATAAAGCAGATATATATATTTTTTATAAACATAATCATGTTATCAGATTATCATGTTGCCGGAATTTGACCCGAGACTTGTATAACATTGAAAATCCTGAAATAAATATGTTAAATATCATCATTTCGTTTGTCTGGTTTGATGTATTTGTAAAATACTAAATGGAGAATTTATGAAATTTATTGGTGCTTATTTTTCGGCATTTGAAAGTGTATGTTAATTTATTTTATTTTTTTTAAATTTTAGTGTTAGATGCCTTGTTTTTTAATGTAAGATTGAAAGTATAGTATTAATATAATAATATATATATATAGTATAATATATATAATAATCCAAAATTCTTTCTTATACATCATAAAACAATTTGCAATAAATCATATTTCAATTAAAATTTAATGTTTTTAAAAATTTTAATATAATACTTTAATAAATTTATATCATTATGTAAATTAAATTAACTTAAAATATAATTAATAATTCAACTATATATTAAATATATATAATATAGAACTAATATTAATAAAGGGTATAGTATAGATTATATTAATAAATTTTAATAAATAGTATGGACATATATTGATCCACGTTATTATTGCTTATTTGTTAATAATAAGCAGTAACAATTAATTATATTTATAAAACTATATATATATTAAAGATTATTAATTAATAATTAGTTAACCAATTAATACATAAATATATTAATATTAATAATTATAAAATAAAATTAATAATTATATAAAATAACTATAATTATTAAATTATATTAATAATATTACTATGAGCTAAGTCGATAAATATTATAAGCCAAATAGATGGATACTATAGACCTAATGGATTATTCATATTAAAAATGTAACAAATTAAAAACCCAACGCATTAACATTACAAACACAAGAGGTTAATAATTATTGTTTGTAAACAAACAATAACAGGAACCTGACCTGGGACAACCTGAGAAAACGATCCTGGCACGGCCCCAACAGATGTTGTATTTGTGAATCAGATGAAGAGTCAAATCTACACATCTTCTTCTGCTGCCGACTCACTCTAGACATATGGTGTGAACTTTCCCGACTATACAGCTTTCCTCATGTTGATTTCGACTCTGTACAGACTGCTTTCAACTGGTGGACATCTCAACCTGCAAAGCATCGGCCACTCCTCTTCATCACAGTGTGGTTCATATGGCGGTGGCGAAACCACATAATTTTTTATTCCATTAAAACTCCTCTCCACACCATTTTGCCTTGCATTTGCTCTCTCCACGACTACATCAGCAACAACACACAATGATCACAATTCACCGTTTCTTTTCTGGACACTGTTCTCAGGTTTCCGCATACATGTATTTCTTTATATGTATTTCCACCAACTCTTTATGATTCCATGACTGGTACAGGCTCTATGATGTGCCCAAGCGGCAACGATCCACAGATTTTCTTGTATGATCTATTATATTTCCTTAATATAACATGATGCTTTTTCTTTTGAAAAAAATAATTATTGTTTGTAAAGAGATAAATATTATAAACCAAATAATTTGATATTATAAAACCAAAAGATTATTCATATTAAAATACAAATTAAAAGACCAAAGGATTAACATTACAACCCCAAGGGATTAATAATCCCAAGGAATTGTTAGTATTATAAACCCAAGGGTTTAATAAACCTAAGGAATTAATATTAAAGCCTGTGATTAATATTATAGATTGAATATTAAAAAGCCATAATATTATAAACCTTGGATTAAACCCAAATTTACTATAGCAATGTGGCATTGAATAAATTACAATATAATGTAACATTGTGACAATGATGGTTAGACTAATTTTCATATTGAGGCAATGTTTGTCACAATTTGACATTGGCTACATTTTTGTACCATTCTAATGTAACAATTTTAAACCTTTGATAGTATAAACCCAAGGGATTAATACTAAAAATTGAAGCGATTAATACTAAAATCCCATGGGAATAATATTAAACCCAAGGGATTAATTTATAAACCCTAAGATAAATACTGTAAACCCTAACATAAATATTTAACCCTACAGATTAATATCATGAACCTTACGATTAATATCTTTTTTTTCCTAAAGCAAGAGTCGGACCTTCTATTAACTTGTGTCTAAAAATATGTTACAAAAGTTGCAACCGACATAAAGAGGAAGCAATTCCTGCAGCAAAGGGAAGATTTTTAGTAGCACTTAGTACCCATACTAAAAAGGAAGCCCTGACAAAACATGTGGCGGACATAAAAATGGGAAGAGAGAATGCAACCAAGAGATTTCGGGTTCGATGCCTTTCTCCCGAACCCACCAACTTGCTCGATAGCCAATAGTCGTCGATCTGCTCCATCAAGATCTAACGGTAAATGACCATAATGTGCAGAACATAAGCCCGAGGAGTACCTGCCCGATGAGGGCGGTATTCACTCACCTCCCCAAGCCACGTGTAGACTATTGAGTGGCATCACATGCAATTCATAGAAACCACTTTTGTTTTTGAGGGTGCCCGATATGGGTGGTAAACCAGAAGTTGTTTTGACTCCCTCTAACTTTCTCCCAGGCCCACTAACCTGCTTGATAGTTGATAGCATCGATCTGCTCCGCCATGATCAAACGGCCAATGGCCATATCGTGTGGAATATATGCCTGAGGAATACCCGCCTGATGGGGGTGGTATTCACTCACCTTCCCAAGCTATGTGTAGACCGTTGAGTGGCATCGCATGCAATTCATAAAAACCAATTTTGGTTTTGAGGGCACCCGATATGGGTGGTAAACTGGAAGCTGTTTTGACTCCCTCTGACTTTCTCCCGGACTCACTAACCTGCTCGATAGCCAATAGCCATCAATCTGCTCCCCCATGATCAAATGACCAATGGCCATATCGGGCTGAGAAAAAGCTCGATGAATACCTGCCATATGAGGGTAGTATTCACTCTCCTCCCAAAGCCACATGTTGAAAGTTGAGTGGCATCGCATGCGATTCATAGAAACCACTTTTGGTTTTGAGGATGCTCGATAAGAGTGGTAAACCAGAAACTATTTTGACTCTCGTTGACTAACTCCCGAACCCACCAACCTACTCGTTGGCCTATAGCCTTTGCTCTGTCGCCGCCTGTTTTCCTTCGATACCCACAAGTTCCCAAACTCTATGTATCTTCCTGATATACCTCTATCCTTCATTGATGAGAGGAGACAATCAGTTTTCGTGTCTGTTCTAGTACTGTTCCATGTCTGTGAGGGTCCTAAATGAACAACCTTCATGCAATTGGCTATCTGGTACCTCTTCCCACCTGTAGCACCTGTTGTCTCATGTGCATCTTACCTCTTCATTGGCTAACTAGTCTACTACATTGTTGGCTTCCCTTATTACATGAATTAAACTTAGAGTTCTTAGAATTCTAAGGTGAGCTTGTATTCTGTGATAAACCTGTAGAAGTCTTCAATGGCTCGAGGCTTTATCTAGTGAAGTGCCTGAGCCTAGCCATTTGACTGAATTGATGATTAGTTCAGAGTCAGCCTCAATGATGGTGTTGTGAATGTTGTACTCTATTAGAATCACCAAGCAAAGCTCCATAGCCATGAGTTCTACCATATTATTGGTGGCCTTTCCCAGGTGGCTGTGGAAGATGACTTTTAAGTTGCTCTCCTCATCTCTTATAACTCCACCATAACCAACATCCCCAGGGTTACTTTTGAGGCTTCATCTATGTTGAATTCTAAAAAACCATGCGGAGGAGGTTCCAAAAAGCTTTTCTTTCTGAGATATGCTTCACAGTTCCATTAGGACTTTGAGGGTTATGTGACTGGAGTCCCAACAAGTTCAGAATGCGGGCTTCTCTGTTAACCAAGGACTTTTCTGGAGAATGCCCCCTAGGCCGTTGACTATTTCCTTAAGCTATTTTAGGATTATTGTTATGATATTTTGAGCTAGGCCAGTCTTTTCTTTGAAGATTCTATTGTTGCATTCTTTCCAGACATTCCAGACCAAGAAACCTGGAATCAAGGCTCAGGCAGTATTTACTATCTCCTTGTTTGAGAAGCCTCTTCTCTAGTTTTTCAACGTAACAGTAATGTCATCTTCGTTCCTGTCTGTCTGCCTGAAGACATCGGCTACCCAATTCCATAAGGTCGAGGTGTAGGAGCATAGGTTGAGAAGATGATTAATGGTTTCTTCCTATTGGTCACGTAAATGGAATCTTGAAGGTCTAGCAAACCCTCCCTTTCTAAGTTCTCCCAAGTTAGAATCTTTCCATGTTGGACCAACCACTTGAACAGTTTGATCTTCCTCCAGTGTGGGTTGTTCCATATATCTTTCCATGTCTTTTTAGTGCTTGGTAAGTTAAGTCCCATAGCTACTCTTTTGGTTTCCTTGAGGTTGAGGACACCCTCATTATTTCTACCCCATCTTACTAGGTCATCTGAAGTTGAGGTCAAAATTTGTCTCTTTTCCAGGATGATCTCGAGAGCTTTAGCTTGAGTTTTCAGTGGGGTCACCTCATTTTATTCTGGTAGCTTCCAAATTCTCCATTTACAATTCTCCCTTGACTGTTCCCAATATTCACTCACTTTTTTCAGTCCTTTATTTATTGTATCAGTCTAAATACTATCTAGTTCCTCTCTACTAAGGGTACCTTCTTGCTGCTAGTTGTCCTCCCAGAACCAGGCAATGTTTCCATTTCTGATCTCCAAAAAACTGTGTTTTTGTACTAAAGTTGTGTTCTCCCAGGCCTTGTTCCAAATATGGAAACCTTTTATGTTTCCTAACATTCTTATGTGGTGCTTTTCTTTCCAATCCATTGCATATTTTTGCTTCCAGAGTTTCGCTCAGGGGTTTCGTATTTCCTTTAGCCATCTCCACCAAAGTTTTGCTCCCAAGACTCTGGTTAGAATCACTGGGTCATGTAGACCTAAACCGCCATGGGATTTGTGTTTGAAAATCTTGTCCCAAGCTACGAGAGCCCATTTCTTATTCTCTTCTCCTTTTCCCCAAAGAAAGTCTCTTTTGATATTTCTGATTTGCTAAAGGATACCTGCTAGTGGCAGAAGGGATGAAAACATGAAGATTGGGATGGTTTGTAGTACTGCCTTGGTGAGGACTAACCTTCCTGCTAAATTCAAGGATCTGCTAGTCCACTTGCTGACCTTGTCCTTTAGTTTATTTGTTATAGCCTCCCAGATGTCCTTTCTCGGTGGTTTGTCTGTGAGGGGTACTCCTAGATATTTGAAGGGTAGTGAATCTCTTTGAAAGCCTAGAATTCTGGAGAGATTCCTTTGAATAGAGATATCAATGTTGAAAAAGAAGATCTTAGATTTTGCGAGGCTTACTTCAGTACCAATAGCCAAAGAAAACTCATATAGAATTTGTTTGAATGCCTTGGCTTCCTTGACTATGGGTATGCCTTGCAGCATAGTGGCATCCACAAATTGTTGATGGGTCAAAGTGTCTCCATTCTCAGTAAGTCTCAGTCCTTGTATTCTTCCTTCCTCTCTAGCAGCAGTGATCACTCTACCCAATCATTCCATCATGAGAATGAAGATGAATGGTGAAAGAGGATCACCTTGTTTGAGGCCACTTGAAGGCTTGAAAGTTCTGGATGGGGATTCATTAAGGAGAATTGAGCAACTGACAACAGTGACAAGAGCCATGACCCACCTTATCCAATTGTGGTCAAAGCCATATGCTTTGAGAACATCCCTGATATAAGACCAACTTATTCTATCATAAGCTTTCACTATATCAAGTTGTATAATCATGCCTACTTGCTTATTGATTTTGAGGGAGTGCACCACTTAATGAGCTTGAATGATATTATTGAGAATTTGCCTCCATTCCACATATCCAGTCTGCTCTTCTGACACAATTGTTGGTAGAATAGGTTTGAGTCTATTGGCAATGACTTTAGAAATGATTTTGTACACCACATTGCATAAAGCTATGGGTCGGAATCTATCAGGAGTGGTGGCCTTTTCTTGTTTGGGGATTAAGGCACTGAACGATTCATTAATTGCTCTCAAACCTAACTTAGAGTTTCTCGATTCCTACACTACTTCCAGAATGTCATGCTTAACTATCTTCCAACAAGATTTGAATAAGTATACATTGAAACTATTTGGTCCTAGAGCTTTCCCATTATGAATTTCTTTGATGACCTCATTGACCTCCTCCTCTGACACTGGCCTGTTGAGATTATGATTGTCTTCCCTGGTTACCAGCTATGGGATGTGCTGGGTAAATCTTTTAGTGAATTGGGATCCATCTGCCATATTCTCCTCGAAAATACTTTGAAAGTGTTGGACTAGAAAATCTTCCATTTTTTCATGAGTATTTTGCTATGTTCCTTGGGGATCTGTAAGTTTTGTTATCCTATTGTTAGCCCTATGTGCAATGGTAGACTTGTCAAATAACTTAGTGTTCCTCTCCCCTTCGTTAATCCATTGCACTCTGGATTTTTGTTTTGAAAAGATTTCCTCCTAATAACATCTTTTATCCTATTCTGGTTGAAGTGAGTCCGCTAACTCTTTTCTTTCCTCTGTGAATCCTTTTGAGATGAGAGTTTGATTAATCTCCTGTAATTTCTTTTCCACTTTCTCTTTAGCTTTGAAGATGTTCCCAAACACATTTTTGTTCCATTCTTTGAGCTTTCTTTTGATGTGTTTGAGTCTAAGATGAAGGATGAACATTTTCATTCGTTGGGTGTGTAACTCTTTAGCCCACCACTTCTCAATGTTTGTGATGAAATCAAAGTGTGTGAGCCAGACATTCTCAAACAGAAAGGGCCTATTTCTCGCGGTTCCTATTATAGAAGCTTCCAGTTGTATGGGCCAGTGGTGTGATCCCCCAAAAGGGAGGATGCAAGTTGTCAAGTTGTTCCCTGTGAGCAATAATTCCTCCAAGACTATGAATCTGTCAAGTCTTGAGGCTACTTGAGCTATACCCCCTCTCTTGTTATTCCACGTGAATGTGCCATTTCCAGTATCCATGTCTACTAGTCTCATATTAGTGAAGAGGTTTTGGAATGCTACTAATTCTCTACCTAGTATTTTGGTCCCCCCTTTTTTTACATGAGAGATTTAATCATATTAAAATCCCCTCCCAGGATCCAGGGTAATTCTAGGTGCCTTTCTTTCATTTCCTCCAGAGAGGTGAGGAGCTTGAGTTTTTCTTCCAAAAGTTGAGGACCATAGACATTGGTAATCATGTAGCACTCCTTGTGCCCCACAGGTTGAATAATCAGAGAGAGGTGGTGCATGGATGCCATCACATCAAGAATAACAAATATCTGTTGCTTTGACTTCAAGATACTCATACTTACTTAACCATTTGTTATGATTTCTCTAATTTTCTCTACTGAGCTTTTTGTTTCCTGTATGAATAGCATATCAGGTTTTTCTTCCTTGATTCTGTTACTTAAATTCCTCTGTTTTCTTTTTCTCCCCAGTCCTCTAATGTTCCATGTTGTGAGTTTCATAATGTGGGGTTTTTAAAGGAGTAACTGGAGAGATCTTTCATCTTGCCTGCGTTAATCATGATTTCTCCACATTCTAACAATAGTTATTTTTGTCTCTTCCTTCCTCTCTTTTTTTCGTGGGTTTTTGGTAGATTTTCCTGATACTAATCCCATTGATTGAACTCCTTTGTTCTCCTGGTTGTCATGGCCTCCTTTTACTCCTATAGGCTTTTTATTAGACCAGTTTAGGAATAACTGTTGTACTCTATCAAGTTCCTAATATGGTACAGAGTTGATTCCTTTGTTGCTTCCTTGCTTTAGAAACTTTTTTAGTTCAAGGTTCTCTTACTCAAGGATCTCCTATAGATCTTTTTCCTCCATGCTGCTTTCACTTGGGGTCATCTCATGGTCCCTGTCTAATTCCATGGATTTTTGAGGATCAATTATGTGTTCATCTTGTTCCTGTATGATATCCATGTTAGCATCTTTCCCTTTCTCTCTTTGGTGGTTTTCTAGTATTCTTTGTGTTCCTTCTTCTTCCTCTTCTAAAATTTCAAAACCATTGTAACTTGGTAATTTGCTTTCACTGGGCTTCTTTTAGGCCCTCTTTCCTCCTCCTTTCCTGCTTCCTCCCACTTTGGCAAAACCTTCAGGGTCTTTTCCTTTGTTGGTTTTCTGGTTTTCCTCCCTTTTATTAAGTGGGCAGTTCCTAAAGAGGTGTCCATGTTCATGACACTTGCGGCATATAAATGGTATGTGTTCATAGTCAACTGTCTGAACCCATTCCTCGTCATAAGCTTCTAGGATGACCTCATCCGGAAGTGCTCTTGATAAGTCCATCTCTACACATATGCTGGCAAAGGAGGTGTATTTTCCTCTCAAAGTTGCCTCTGATATCTTTATGAAATGCCCTAATTTATTGCCTATAGCTTTTAAATATTCTGGCATCCAATAATCTAAAGGTGAAGAGTATAGTCTTATCCATACTAGGACCGATGTGAACGTCTCGTGCTCTAGAACAAAGTTCATTGTCCAAGGTCGCATGTAGAGATCAACAGTCGCAAAGAAGTATAGTCCTGCTTCAACAATTCTGTACTTTTCCTCCAGGTTCGTGAATACCATAGTAAAAAAACCCTTAGATCTGAGATGGATATTTAGTTCTCCTTTTGGTTTCCAAGTGTTTTTTATCCAAGTGTATAGTGCCTTCTTTGTGGGCCAGATACCCATAAACTTGCATATGATCCCATAGGTTTCCATGTGATCCCTGTGCTACTACAGAGCTAGATCGTTTAGAACTACCTGAGGTTTAATGTTAGACTTGGGTTTGTAGGGCCCCATTCTTTTACTGTTCATAGTTCTCTAACCACTTTTTTCAGCTTTCTCCTCCTGTCGAGCCTCCTCGTGGGTCCCTCCCTTTTCATGGGGTTTGTTGCCTTCTTCCTTTTGGGTGTCAGTGATTTTAGTCTCATTCTTCGAAGAATTTTGAGGTTTGTTTTGATTCACTCATCTGCTTCTGTTCAAAACCATGTTAGTGCAGGAGGCAGTGGAGCTCCCTCCTCCTTGCCCCTCCATGGTTACCAGCTTGTTCTTGAGTTTTTTGTATCAAAACCCTAGTTCTCTCTACTTCGAGTTGATCAACCTTACGATTAATATTATAAACACAAATGATTAATATTAAAAACCCAAAGGACTACAAACCTTAGGGAATAACATTAAAGCATAGGGTGATTATTAAATGCAAGGGAATAATATTAAACCATAGGGTGAATGCAACGTTGGACCATGAGGCAATATTTATCACAATGTGACCAAGGTTTTTGACGATCATTAGGTATGGTTGACCATTCTTAATTTTCATATTGAGAAAATATTTATCACAATACAAAATCAGATAATGGTTGACCACGGTTAATGATAGTTAACCATAGTTGATTTTCATATTGAGATAATCTTTGTCAAAACGTGACATTAGACCATGGTTTATTTTCATATTGAGATAATATTTGTCATATTGTGATGTTGGACCATGAGAACATATTTGCCACAATGTGACCTTGGTTATTAACCATGGTTGACCACTATTGACTATGGATGACCATGATTTATTTTCATATTGAAACAATATTTCTAACAATGTGGCATTAGACCATGGTTGACCATTGTTGATTTTTATATTAGGACAATCTTTGTTATAATGTGACGTTGGACCATGGTTGACCATGATTGAATATGGTTGACAATGATTGAACATGGTTGACCGTCGATCTGATTTAGAATATTAGTTTGAAGTGCTAAGATCTTCCTCAGATTATAAACAAAATTCTTTCATTGTGCTTAAGGATTCATCAAAATTTTCAAGTAAAATGAAGAGTTTTTATGTTAATTTAGGAGAAATTTAAACATAAACTAAAAAGTAAAGAATAGAATAAACATGCACAGAACATCATCAGAAATAATTACAATAAGCACATGATAAAGGAGGTCACCCCTCATGGGCTACGTCTCCTTGGTCCAGCTTCCCGTGGCTTGGGCCTCTCGATTATGCTCAAAAGTATAAAAGTATGTGTTTACAATGCTCAAATGCTGCCCAAACCTGCTCCAATCAGTTCATAATGCTAAAAATGGCTATATAGTCTCTTTTTGACACCAATTTGGTGGAAAACTAAAGTAGTTATGACTTCTCCTAGTTCTCCCACTCTTCATTCCACAAATTGCTCCATATTCGACAAGAACCCATAAATTTGCTGCAAAAATCTACCAACTGAGCGTGAATTTTGTTGTGTGGTGGGCCTTAATCTTTTGGCATCGATTGTCTTACTGCAAATTATAGTCGATGGAGCTTTGCGGCCTGATGGATTGTGAATCAAGTGGCGATGTCAGATTGCGATTCGATGGACTCGATGGGACATTAAACTAGAACTGATGACATTTCACATCGAGGAACTTATTCGCAAATTGTTTTTCAGTGGTGCCTCGGTGGTTAATCATAATGTCGGATATGTGCCATTGCGGCTTGTGATTGTGATATCACATCGCAACCCAAAACTTGTCATGGGTTGATTCTATAGCACTGACCCTTTGCTGATATGCGATTGTGATCCATCGCATTACACCTCTAGACATTTTCTTGCTAACCATCCCACCTTCCTTATTGCATCACACACTTCCCTACACGAGGGCTGATTTCTAACACTAGCTTGCCTATGATTGTGATTTGCAACATGCGAGGGTGAATGGTAGCTTTCCACTTGGAACCTCCTCATTCCCTGAAGGACCTTGCCATATCATTCGATCTTGCCATGTGAGCAAGTCAAATTTAAACTTTGACTTGCTCTAACTCTTGCATACAAGCTCAAATTTTAGTTTCATTCACATCGTTGGAATCAGAATGATGAGCTCTTTGATATGAAACTAAGCTTAACAAGATTCCAACACTTTTATTTTTGAGCACGTGATCAATCCTCCCCACTCGAAGCTATTTGGATCCCAAAAAATGATCACTTACAATTCTCCAAAAGGTGAGGGTACAATGCCCTCACCTTACCAACCTCTATCCATTTGGATTTTGAAGGAATTGGACCTTTGAGCCCCACTTCAAGATGATCAATACGTCCCCTTTTTGTTGTTCTTGTTATTTTGTCAAGTATAATGTCTTGCTGAAGCACATCAAGGAATTCCAGACAAAAGTCTTCAATCAAGGGATGCTCATACAACCTTAAATTCCCAAAATTAAAAACAACATAGATTTGCGTATATGAAGGCAAATACAACCTAAAGGCTTTGCTACCAATCTTTTCCAAAATTTTGAGTGGACAATATCTAATTGTTTTAGCATTTTACCTTCTCCTTGGAGCCTTTATTTCTAAATGTGAACCCAAACTTCATCACCAACTTGGAATTTGTGACCTTGATGATGCTTGTTGTGCCTTGCTTTCTACATTCCTTGGATTTTCTCAAGCCATCTTGAACCGTTTTGTGAACTAATTGGATATGTCCAATGAACTTTCTTGCTTTGTCTGTGTTGCTATAACCTTCAATAGCAACATCTTTGCTAAAAGTAAAATCCAAAGGAGATTTAGGTAAGTATCTGATGCATGCCTCAAATGATGAAGTTTGAGTGGAAGAGTGTTTAGCTCGGTTGTAAGCATGTTGAATATAGTGCAATTGTTCATCCCACAACATAGAATGCTTGCTGCAATATCCACAAAGAAGATGTATCACTATTCTATTCACCACATTAGGTTTGACCAATTTTTTGTGGATGAAAGGGTGTACTCTTTTTTAGTTTGCTGTCAATGAATCCCCACAAGTTTGACCAAAAATTCCCCATAAAGTGAGAATCTTGATCACTAGCAATGGATGTGCGAAATCTAAAACGCACCCAAACATTCCTAAAGAATAACTGATGAGTTTGTTCAACTGTAACTTGCTTTTTACATGGCATCAAAAAACACATTTTGCTAAACCTATCCACACCTTCATACAACTAATCATGACCTCTTTCTGACAATGGAATACTTCCTACAAAATCTATAGGAACACTCTCCCACAGTCGTAAAGGAACCGAAAGTGGTGTCTAGAATCCTAACTTCCTATTGCTAGACTTACTGATTGCACATAATCAACATACTTTAATAAAACGATACAGACTTTCAAGCATATGAGGCCAACAAAAATACCTCTATAGATGCACCATCATCTTACTTACACCATAATGACCAACAATAAGAGAAGTATGTTCCTCTCTTACGATGTTAATTCTTTCTCCCTGCAAAATACAAGGATTTCCAAGATGTTATAACAAGTTATCATGCAACTGATAATCCAATTCCTCTATTGGGCTACCTTGACTCAAGCCAGAATAAACATATTGAAAGTTATTATCTAATGGAAATTGCACAATATAACTTTCATGTAAAACATAAGTATGCTTATGTAAAGTAGTTGGAGCAACAATCGACCTAGAAAACATATCAACAACTTTATTGTAGATAACTTTCTTATGCCTGATTACCAAGTGGAATATTTGAAGCAAACCCATCCATTGGAAGTGCCTTGATTGCTAGAACTCTGATTGAGATTGCAAGTATTGAAATGGTTGATGATCAATGTGAATGATTGTTTCCTTACCCATCAAGTAGTGTTTCCATTTTTTCACACTTTGCACCAATGCATACAATTTCTTGCCATATGTAGGATAGTTAATCACTGCACCATTAAAAGTTTCCAAATGAAAACATATAGGCTTACCATGTCGCATGAGGATTATACCCATAGTGTAGTCACTAGCATCTGTGTGAATCTCAAATGATTGTGTCAAGTATGGAAGTATGAGTATGGGAGTTTTACTGATCTTTTCCTTCAATGCATCCAAGGAGTTTTGTTGTTTGCCTCCTCGCCGAAAGACATTTTTCATGCTGGTCAATGCATGCAAAGGAGTTGTTATAAGAGAAAATATTAGCAATAAACTTCCTCCAATATTAGGCTGCTCCTAGAAATCTTCTTACCTTTGTAACTATCTTGGGCCTTGGCCAATTCACAATGACATCAACCTTGGAGGGATCTATTTTCAACTCACTTCCTCTAACAATATGATGCAAGTAAACTAAATAAATCTTTCCAAAATCGCACTTTGACATCTTAAGATACAATTGTTTTTCATTCAAGACATCAAGTACTTTTCTTACGTGCATGACATGTTCAACATGGGATTTACTGAAAATTAAGATGTCATCCAAGTAGACTATGACAAATTCATCAACAAATGGCCTCAACACATCATTCATCACATGCATGAATGTAGTAGGAGAATTAAATAAACCAAACATCATAACTAGCCATTCAAGCAAACCCTGTTTTGTCTTGAACGTTGTCTTCCAAATGCCTCCTTCAGCTATTCTTATTTGATGGTAGCCACTTCTTAAATCCATCTTAGTAAAATACTTTGCATCATTCAATTGATTCAGTAAATCATCTATTTGAGGCAGTGGGTAACGATTCTTTACTGTAATTTTGTTTAATGCACGAAAATTCACACACATGCGCCATGTTCCATTATTCTTTGGCACCAAGACAATAGGTGAATCACAAGGCAAGGAATATGGTGTGATGGTCCATTTATTCAACAAATCCTAGATTTGTGTCTTAATTTTTGCACTTTCCATCATTGACATCTTGTACATGCTAAAATTAGGAAGAGGACAATATTGTTGCAACTGTATCTTATGTCAGATTCCTCTCTTGGGAGGTAATCCCTTTGGTTCTTGAAACCTTTCATCATATTCATTAACTACATCAACCAATTCATATCTCAAATTCAAATCAAAACCTTTAAAAGCTTCATTATCAACATCATTTTTGGGTTTGATCATGAGAAGCATGAAATTCTTGCTCAAATTCACCAGTATTTTCAATTGTTCTCCATTAACAAGAGAAAGATTTGTTTTCTTGTTGTGAGCTCTCACAATATATTCTACTCAATTTTTGAACAAATGATATTTATTTTCATGTCGATGGAAGATTGATTTTCTTTCATAAACGTATCGGCTTCCCAAAACCATGCCACAGATATATAATGACACAATGTCAATCTCCACTTCATCTATGAAATTTATAGTAATATCGAATATCAATTTATAATTTATACTAACTTGCAATTCCGCATTGTCACATACTCATCCAAGTGGATACGGTTTATGATGTGGAATAACTTCCATATTTAAACTCTTGACAATGTTTTCAGAGATAATATTGGCTTGAGAGCCACTATCAAACAACAAATCAATCTTGTTATGTTTTGAGATGACCCTTATGTGAAATAATTCGATTCTCGTCTTTAACTTTGGAGTTTCATTTTGCAAGTTTGAAGAACTAGTGCTAGCAATGCATTCTTTCCCTTTTAACCCCATGGTAATGATTTTAGTTTCGTCGCCCGAATTGGATCCCAAATCCTGTTGAGTGGTTGTAGTTGTCTTCCGTTTTCCCCTATTGTGGTTTCTTTTTGGTTTCATTTTGGGATGAAGCTTCCAGCAATGAACTTCATTGTCACCCTCTATGGAATAGTGTTTGCATGTAATTTTCTCTCCTTCGTTTTTGATAGACACATTTTTCTTTGTCTTCCCTTTAAAATCATTTTCTTTTCCCTTACTCTTAAGTGGATTTTTACTACCTTCTTCTAGGGTTTTTTTCTCTCTTGGCTCAAGATGAGTGTCTTGCCACACACATCATTTATATTATTGTGATTAAACATTAATATAGTATGTGTAAGGTAACCGTGTAAACTCCCTATGTACTTCAAAAATGTGTCATGTGATTGCAAATCTACATCTAACATAAGAGACCTTTTTCGAAATTCTTGGGTGTAATCTTGCACATTTTGACCTTTAAGCTATTTAAAGTTCTGCCCATTCATGATGGATTTTTGCATATAACATAGAGGGTACAATTGTATTTTGATTGCAACAATGAAATCATTCCAAGAAATAGAGATCTTGCTGTGTTTTTTAATCTCCTCTTACGTCTTTGATTCCCACCATACTACTACTTCACCCTCCATTCTCAAGGAAGCTAACTAAATCTTTATGTCATCCTCTTGAAGGTTTTGAATCCTGCAATAGACCTCCAACTGACAAATCCAATTATCAAGCTCCTTTGCATTCACTTCACCATTATACATGGGAAGCTCAAATTTAACATCAAGTTTTTAAAAAGTATATTTACCAATTCCTTTTGAAGAATGATGATGAGTATGAGTAAGGGTTGTATTAGTGGAAGGTTGTGAAGATTCTTGTGAAGAATAATATGAAGAATATGGTGGAGAGGGTGGATGATTGTCTCCATTTCCATTACCTTCTCGTGAAGAGCCTTCTCCTTTGGGAGTTTGGGAACTTTCTCCTTGCAACTGGCTATTCCTCTCTTCATAAAGGACCTTCACCATATTTCACAAAGCCTTTCTAAAGGTCTTCTCATTTTTTGTCATGTTTGTAGAATCTTCTTCATGAGACATGATATATGGAGTCTCAACTATAGCTTGAGGCTGAACTTGTGTTGGATATTGTGACAACCTTGCTCTTCTTCCCCTTGACCCAACTTCATGACTTCCGACCAACTTCCCTTCACCTCTTTTTGAGTTTTAGCCTTGTAAGCATGACATAAACTTGCAAACAATTAAATACTTCTTGCACAAAGAAAGCATAGTGCTCTGATACCAAATTGATCTGATTTAGAATATTAGTTTGTTTTGGGTGTGGAGCATGATTATATTACTTTTTTAGAGGTATCACCACATTGGACCCCAGTTCGTAATGTGGGGGCAACGCCACCCATAAAATGTATGCTTCCAAGGGGCTCCAAGGAGGGGTGATGGTGATTATTTGGAGGCCCTCCCCCCAGCGGGGAAACGGGGGCAATGCACCTGAAGCTAAAAATGGATGTAAAATTTCCTTGTGAAACGTTGTAATTTCGTAGTCAATCTAGGTCGTTCATTAAGCAGAGATCTGACAGTAGAAGTTATGTTTAATTCAGGGTCTTTTACTCTAGAAGGAAACCCCTCTCTATATATGAGGGAATTGTATTGCATCTATGTAGATCTATATTCTGAGTGAGAAAGTGAGACAAGATTGTGTGAGAGCGAAGAGGGAATTACAGTGGATCTGCTATAGGTTGTATCTCTTCAGTTTGCTAGATACTATAAAAGGAAGGACTGGTTGTTTCTCCATGGACGTAGCTGAAATTGGGTGAACCACATATATTTGTGTCTCTCTTATTTTATGTGTTTATATTTCTGCAATATGTTTTATGTGTTTCATTTCTATGTAATATATAATTTTCTAACAACTGGTATCAAAGTCGAAGGTCTATTTGGTTGATAGACTTGTAGGAGAAAAGACTTAGTTGTTCGAGTGGGAGCAATGGCGGAAGATGGTAGGTTTACGGTTGAAAAGTTTAACGACCAAAATTACCAGTTGTGGAAGATGCAGATGGAATATTATCTGTATAAAAAAGATCTGTACCTACCATTAAGCAAAAATACATAGAATCCAATGAGTATGACAGACACAGAATGGGATATTCTCGATAGAAAAGCACTTTGAATGATACGTCTGTGCCTAACGGCAAAGATAGTGTTTAACATTTCAAAGAAAATGACAACAGAGGGTTTAATGTTGACATTGACGAAATTATATGAAAAACGCTCAGCCTCAAATAAGGTATTTCTTATGAAGAATTTATTTAATATGAAGATGTCAGAAGGTGGATTTGTTGCTGATCATTTAAATGAATTTAATACAGCTCAAGTCAGCTAAGTTCTGTAGGGGTAACTTTTGATGGTGAAGCTAGGGCTATGTTACCTCTATGCTCATTGCCATAAAGTTGTAATGGTTTAGTTATGGCCATTAGCAACTCTGTCTTTGGATTTATTACTCTAAATTTTTATGATGTTGTTGGTGCAATCCTTAGCGAGGAAATGTGACAGAAAAGCTTTGGTGAGACATTAGGTAATGCTTTAACTACATAGACTAGTGGAAGAAACATGGAAGGAGGAAAGAGCCCATGATATCACAGTAAGTGAAGGAAAGGTGGATCCAAGTCTAGATAGGGGATAGTGTGCTGAAAATGTGGGAAGAAAGGACACCTGAAGAAAGATTGCAAGTCCTGAAGGGGAAAAGAAGGAGACGTGCAATAAGAAAACAATAATGAGGTGAATGTGATAGGTGATGTGTTGCAAGATGATTTGATTCTTTTATTAGAAAATATTATTGATTCCTAGGTGGTATATTCAGGGGCCTCATACCATGCCACACCTGATAGGAAACATTTTCATGATTATGTTCAAGGAGATTTTGGACAGGTTCGATTGGGTGATGATAAACCCTGTAAAATCATTAGAATGGTTACAGTTTTCATAAAACAATAGAATGCAAGTCAATGGCTATTGAAGGAGGTAAGTTATGTTTTCGATCTGAAGAAAAATCTGATTTCAAAATGGCAGTTGCGAGGTGAAGGTTGTGTGACCATTTTTACAGATAAAAACTAGAAGGTCACTAAAGGAGCCCTGATAATAGCAAAAGGAGAAAATGTTGGTACATTGTATTTATGCAAAGGTATTTCTAATTCTATTAATGTTTTATCCTCTACAGAAGAAGACATCAAATTGTGGCATCATAGGCTCGGGCACATGAGTGCGAAGGGAATGCAGATTCTTAACTTAAGAAATTTGTTGCCAGGTTTGAAGCATGTTGATTTAAAATTATGTGAGAATTGTGTTTATGGAAAGAAAAAGAGAGTGAGATTCCTCAGAGCTAGGAAAGAAAAGAAGAGTGAAAAATTAGAGCTTATGCATACATATGTATGGGGACCTACTCAGGTATCATCTCTCAGTGGCTCTCATTATTATGTTACTTTTATGGATGATGCAACCATAAAAACATGGATTTATTGTATTTGAAATAAATCTGATGTATTTTATACTTTCAAGGAATGGAATTCTTTGGTTGAAAGTGAGACAGGAAAAAGGTTGAAGTGTCTCAGATCAGACAATGGAGGTGAATATTGCAACAAAAAGTTTGACAGGTGCTATTCAGAGAATGGAATTCGTAGAGAGAAGATAGTTCCAGGAATGCCACAAGAAAATGGTGTGTCAAAAAGGATAAACAAGAGAATCATGAAGTGTGCAAGGTGCATGAGATTGCGTGTAGGATTTCCTTTAGAATTTTGGGCAGATGTTGTAGATACTATTATTTGTCTAATAAACATAGGGCATTCAAGTCCCTTGGATAGTGGTATTCTAGAGGCATGGACAGGTAAAAAGGTAAACTACTCATTTTTAAAGACTTTTTGTTTTGAATCCTTTATCTACGTTAATAGAGAAAATAGAAGAAATCTTGAGGAAAAATAAAATAAATGTACCTTTATTGGATATGGTGTTAATGATTTTGGTTATCACTTTTATGATTATAAAAAACACAAAATCATTAGGAGCAGAGATGTCATATTCAATGAAAAGGTTTTGTATAAGGATCAGATGCAGGAAAAGAAATAGGAAAAAGAAAACATAGAATACACAATTCTTGATGACATCACATAAAAAGTGAAGGTGCCTAAAAATCATAATGATCAACAGCTAGAACAACAACAGCAGCAGCAGCAGCAATAAGCACCTTGAACATCTGAAAGTGGTGTCAGAAGGTCTAGCAGGATTAGTATACCCCCTAAATGATGCTCTCCTTCATTATATTATGTATTATTGACTGATTTTGGCGAACCAGAATGTTATGAGGAAGCAATGCAGGTAGAAACCAAGAAGAAGTGGGAGTAAGCCATGAAAGAAGAGATGGACTCCTTAGCACATAACCAGACTTGGGACTTAGTGAGGTTTCCTATAGGTAAAATAACATTGTATAATAAATGGGTTTACAGGTTCAAGGAAGAAGATGGAGGCAGAAAAAGGTATAAAGCTAGACTTGTGGTGAAGGGGTTTGCACAGAAAAAGGGTATAGACTTTGATGAGATATTTTCTCCTATTGATAAAATGACTTTAATTAGAACTATTTTAAGTCTAGTAGCAGCTGAAGATTTGCACCTTGAGCAGTTAGATGTAAAGACAACCTTTCTCCATGGGGATTTGGAGGAAGAGATATATATCCAAGAACCAGAAGGATATGAGGTAAAAGGGAAGGAGAAACTAGTGTGTAGTTTGACGAAGAGCTTGTATGGCTTGAAACAGGCTCCAAGGAAATGGTATCTAAAATTTGATAGGTTTATGTCTAAACAAGGTTATACTAGATGTCACTTTGATCATTGTATTTATCTCAAAAGGAAAAATGATGACAACTATATTATATTGTTATTGTATGTAGATTACATGCTTGTTACAGCTTCTAATATGCAAGAAATAAATGTGCTCAAAAGAAAATTGGTGAACTCATCTGCAATGAAGGATTTGGGTGCTGCAAAACATATCCTTGGTATGAGAATAATTATAGACAAGAAGAAATGGATTATATGTATAAAGTTCCATATCCATCAGCAGTTGGAAGCTTAATGTATGCAATGGTCTACACAAGTCCTAATATTGCACATGCAATGGGAGTTGTAAGCAAGTACATGAACAATCTAGGAAAATAATATTGGATGGCGGTGAAGTGGATTCTCAGGTATTTGAGAGGTACCGCAAATTAAGAATTATGCTTTGGTGGTTCAAACATTGCTCTACAGGGATATGTTGATGTAGATATGGTGGGTGTTAGAGGTAACATGAGGAGCACAATAGGTTATGTTTTTACTGTAGGTGGAACAACTGTCAATTGGGTTTCAAAACTACAAAGTGTTGTTGCACTCTAAAAAACGGAAGCATAGTATGTTGCTACTACAGAGGCTAGTAAAGAAATGATTTGGTTACAAAGGTTTTTAGATGAATTGGGTAAGAAGTAGGAGTTGGGCAGTTTATACAGTGACAACCATAATGCCATACATCTTGCAAATAACTCTACATTTCATTCCAATACTAAACATATACAGCTCAAGTACCATTTCATATGGTCAGTGTTGGAAGATGGACAGTTGAAGCTCGAAAAGATACACAATAGCTAGAATCCTGCAGATAAGTTAACAAAAGTTGTAACTAGGGAGAACTGAGATTCTGCTCAGTTGCAATTGGTCTTCAAGTATGATGAAGACGATGAGAAACAATTAGGTCCAAAGTGGAGTCATTGTCCAGCAAATGAAGTAGCAGTGGAGTTTCTATAATTAGTGTCCAAGTGGGAGATTATTCGGTGTGGGGCATGATTATCTTCTTTATTTAGAGGTATCGCCACATTGGACCCCAGTTCGTAATGTGGTGGCAACGCCACCCATAAAATGTATGCCACCATGGGGGTCCAGGCAGGGGTGACGACGATTATTTGGATCCCCCCTTGGCGGGGGATCGGGGGTAGCACCCCTGAAGCTAAAAATAGATGTAAAATTTCCTTGTAAAGCATTGTAATTTCGTAGTCAATCTGGGTCATTCATTAGGTGGGGATCTAATAGTAGAAGTTTTGTTAAATTTAGGCGTTTTTACTCTAGAATGCAACCCCTCACTATATATGAGGGAATTGTATTACGTCTATGTAGATCTATATTCTCAGTGAGTAAGAGAGACTATATTGTGTGAGAGCGAAGAGGGAATTATAATGGATCTGTTGTAGGTGGTACCTCTTCAGTTTATTTGATAATATAAAATGAAGGACTCGTTTTTTCTCCATGGACATAGCCCAAATTGCGTGAACCACGTATATCTGTGTCTCTCTTGTTTTATGTGTTTTCTGTGTTTATATTTCTACAATATATTTTATATCTTTCATTTCTCTCTAATATATGATTTTCTAATAGTTTACATTGCTAAGATCTTCCACAGATTATAAACAAAATTCTTTCATTGTGCTTAAGGATTCATCAATTTTTTCAATTGAAATGAAGGGTTTTTATGTTAATTTATGAGAAATTTAAGCATAAACCAAAAACTAAAAAACATCATAAACATGTATAGAACATCCTCAAAAACACATTACAACAAGTACATGATAAATGAGCTCACCCCCACTGGGCTACGTCTCCTTGGTCCAGCTTCCACTGGCTAAGGCCTCTCTATTATGCTCAAAAGTGTAAAAATATGTGTTTGCAATGCTCAAATTCTTTTGAAACATACTCCAATCAGTTCATAATACTAATAAATGGCTATATAGCCTCATTTTTCCACCAATTTGGTGGAAAATTGAAGAAGTTATGAATTCTCCTTTTTTTCCCATTATTCATTCCACAAATTGCTCCATATCCAACAAGAACCCATACTTTCGATCCAAAAATCCACTAAGTGAGAAAAACTTTTGATGCGTAGTGGGGCTTAATCTTTTGGCACAGTTTTGCGGTCTTATCAACTATGAACCAAGCAATGATATGCGATTGCGATTCGGCAGACCCAACGAGACATTAAAGTGGAATTGATGACATTTCTCATCGGGGAATTTATTTACAAATTGTAGTTCAGTGATCCCTCGACAGTTAATCATAATGTGGGACATGCACCCTTGAAATTTGAAATTGTGATATTGCATCGAAACCCAACACCTATTGGGAGCCGATTCTGTAACACTGACCCTTCGTCAATTTGTGATTGGGATCCATCGCATCACACCTTTGGTTGTTTTCTTTCTAACCATCCTGCCTGCCTTATCGCATCGTACCCTTCACTGTATGGGGGCTGATTTATAACAATGACCTACGTGTGATTGAGATCTGTGACATGCGGGATCTAATGGAAACTTTCCACTTGACGCCTCCTCATTTGCTAAAGGAGCTTGCCACATCATCCAATCCTCCCATGGCAGAAAGTCAAATCTAAAAGCGTATGAGCTCGGATTTGAGTGTCGTTCACATCGTTGGAATCAAAATGACGAGATCTTCGATCTCAAGCCAGTATTAACAAGATTCCGACACTTTGATTTTGAGCACCTGATCAAACAAGCCTGAACATGGTTGACCATAGTTGATTTTTATATTGAGACAATATTTGTCACAATGCAACATTAGACCATGTTTGATAATGATGGACAATGATTGACGATGGTCGATGATGGTTAAATATGGTTTATTTTGATATTGAGACAATCATTGTCACAATGAGATGTTGGACCATGGTTGACCATGATTATAAATTGAATGCATTAATAAACGTAAGGGAATAATGTTAAGCCCAAGGGATCATAAAACTGAGGGAACAATAAATGAAATAATAATTATAACATTTATAATGACAAATATAGATAATGAAATTATTATTATTATTATTATATAATTATTATAATATTAGAATAATATGATAATATTTATTCATATCAATAATATTATAAATATCGATATTATTATCAAAAGAAGATTATTAATATTTCTAAACCTAAGTGATTATAAACCCTAAGAAAAATAACGTCAAACACAAAGGATTAATATTATAAACCTAAGTGATTAATAACCCTAAGGGATTAATATTAAAAATCCAACAGATTAATATTGAGAATAGAAGATAATGATATTATAAACATTTGGGATTAATATATATATATTTTTTGTAAGATTGGTAGGACTCTCTGAATTTTGAGTTTACATGTCCATTATTCACCCTGCTATGGGGGAGGGTTACACAAGATTTGAACCAGAGATCTCCAATTCTATGAGACTTCATTCCAAGGCCATTACCACTTGAGCTACCCCAGGTGGGAAAACATTTGGGATTAATATTATAAACATAAGAAATTATTAATATTATAAACTGAAGGGGCTATTAAACCATGGAATTTATATTATAACCCCAATGAATTATAAGCCCAAGGAACTTAAATTAAACCTTAGGATTAATATTATAAACCCTATCAATATTATCAATGAATTATAAGCCCAAGGAATACGAACACTTAGATTAATAAACCTAGGGGATTGATATTATAAATCCAAGGCACTAATAAACCCAAGGTAATAATATTAAAAACCTAAAGAAATAATAATGAACCCAAGGGATTAATATTGTAAACCCAAGGCATATAAACCCTAAGATAAAAATTATAAATCCTGAAAGAAATGTGGTTGACCATGATAGTTTTTCATATTGAGATAATCTTTGTCAAAATGCGATGTTAGATTATGGTTGACCATGGCTGACTATGATTGATTTTCATATCTAGATAATCTGACTGATTGCACTATGACAATGGTCGATTTTCATATTCAGATAATCTTTGTTAAAATGTGATGTTGGACCATGAGACAATCTTTGTCATAATGTGACCTATATATCGCTCTTCATACAAAGTTTAGTCTCAATCTAAAACTAGGGAAATAATATCTACCGACTATTAATTAGAGTTCAAGTAATATCAAGTAAAACTATATGATACTTAAATATCACTAAAACTACCATGTACTAGACTACAAAAAGAAATAAAGTAGTTGCATGAAAACATAACATGATATCAAGAGCTTGAAGAAGTAATTGGTGTTAGGTCAAGAGCACTAGTACACGTTGGATTATGAGCTTTTAAGTTACAGTGAACATGAAATTTAAGGTGAGCTAGCCAGGCATCCAAACATGCAAGACATGAGTAATCAATATCATTAGACCCACTTGATTTCGCTCAAAGAAGGGATGATATCATCATGGCCTTCATGCTTTTGTTTCAAGACCCTATCTAAAAAAGTTTTCATTTTCCAATGGAGGGTGATGGAGTTTAGGTACTAGACTCATCCTTAATTGGTATTGCTGGGATTAAGAATCCAAATAGCTACCTCCACTTGGAATTTTGAATTTGAATAAGCTTGTTAGTCATTGGATGTGATGACTTTATGTTGATGGATTTATTCGATAATTTCAAGAGAGGTGGTAGAATGGAAGATAGTTGTAGCTTCATGGGCATGGGCTTTAGCATGAGGCATACCCTAAGGACCCCTTCCCCTATCCCCTCGATGAATGTGCATATGTTGTCAGGCCATATTGCATCGAAAAAAATAAAGAGGCTAGATAGCTTGCCAAAAATAACCCAAGACTTATAGCAATAAGACTAAGAAAAATTCTAAGATAGAAAAACCAAGGAATCGTACAAAATAGGGTAGAGAAGTCTAATGCACCACCTTACTTGGTAGGTTGAGTTATTTTCACCATAAACCAACTATTCAACCAAACCCAACTAATCAACATGACCAAACCAGTAAGAAAAACCCAACCAGACAATTTAACATAACTATTTGACTTACCACAACCATTCAACTTACTACCAATCATCGCATTACCACAAACAATATACTTATCATGACTAGATGGGATAGTTGCAATGAATAAACCAATTTACTTACAGTGGATATTCAACCTAATATAAGTAGTCGATCTAGCATAACTAATCAATATCGTATTTTGGGATGAAGAAAACGCAATGGTGACAACCATTCAAACCCTTTTCCAAGGATGAAAATCAATAATATTAAAATATATATTTGAAAAATGCACCCCTAGCATAGGCTGAGGGAAACAACAATGAATATGTCCTATGCTCGCAAGGGGCCTTTTTCTTATATAGACAACACTATACATGTAAGTAATGAACAAGCCATTACCTCAGTGGTATATAACCCTAAGATGAATAGGGTGCCCCAAAAATCCCATCCCTCCCGTAATGGACTCATGTTGAATACTAAGTGCTCATAGTGTAAATGCAACACCTTTCGTACTATGCAAAACACATAGCTTTTTGACTCAACTCTAGCCTCGTTTGATTGTAGAATTCAGGTATCCTTTTATCAAATCAAGGTGAATCTAGGCAGAATTTCTTACCATATACTTGTGTCTTAACCTCATTCCTCTAAACCCCCAACATTGTAACGACCAACCTCTTGGCTAGAAATTGACCATGCCTTCTCATTGACAAGATTTCCATCTGATGGAATTCACACAATGTAACAACCTTGTTGACCACATTTCATAGTCATAGTAGACCATACAAGCAAATATATGATTATAAGAATATTAGCTTAATGAAAAGGCATTCAAACCCCTTATAGCCATGAGAATTATGTATATATATATATATACATAATGAATCTCAACATAGATATATAGGAATAACATATTCCTCCATTTAAATTTCTAGTATATATATGTATCACATAACAATAATAGCCATCTTTCCAATGAATAAAGTATACAAGTAAGAAACCTAACTTATTATCTTCAATTGACTGGAAAATAAGAGAGAGACTTCAACTCTCCACCCAACCATAGGCCAATTGTACTACATTCTATCTTGCAGTTGAATTCAAAGTCAGATTCAAAGTCTCAGTACAAAATTTCTCAAGAATTTTTTCACAAATAACTAGTCAACTAGGTAAAGATAAATATTGCTTCTTAGGTGGTTTCTAAACAATGCCAAGTGTAACAACCAAAAGAACTCTCAAATCAACTAAACAACAACGACAAGGTTTCAACCAATGCACGGGGAATCTTAGGTCCATTTTTAAGAAGAATCGTAATCATAATGGGAGGTATATTAACTCAATTAGCTATTACATCAGTCAAACGCCTAATTTCTAGGTGGTTTATCAACCAAATGAATAATCACACAAGTGGTTTATCACCCTTAATGAAATAAATTGGTGATTTGTCAACTACTTTCATCAAGCACGTAGGTGTCTCAACCTGATAGTTTTTATCATCCCAACAAATTGTTAGTGTCTTATTAGCCTTGAGGAAAGCCATTTGTCAGTTTATTTATCAGTAAGAAATCCCTTATAGATTTATCATCTTAGAAAGTACATGGGTATCAAAACTCCACTAAACTCTCCATAGAAAAACAACACATAGCATGTGATTATGTATTAGTAAAACAACACCACAAGAGCAACACATGCATTAGAAAAAACATAGTGAATCCATCCCATTAGAAGAAAACATATGTTCTGAGTGAAATCAAGCCTTCCAAGAAGACAACAATAGAAATGAAATGCATTCTGCATCATTGCTCTCTCTTCCAATCATCTACTCTCCCTTTTCATTCTTCTCTTAACTTCCCTTTTACATGTTTGTCTTCTTAGTACGAGCTACAAGAAAAACTATGTAGACTCATCCTCCACTTGGGTTTCCCATATCCTCCATTTAATGACTACATGAAATTTCCATTAAACCAACAGGTATTTAGGTGATGGAATAAAATCAAACCTTTGGTTTACAAGCAACTCCACCTCCTGTAGACCTTAGAATATATGTCCCATATCAGCTAGTCAATGTGTTACAATTCGACATAATTTACAGGAATTACAATTCATAACGATATTTACAAGAGGGTTATATATGAGGGATGTCACATGAAGATGTACATAAATGGAGTGAAAATTTGATATTTTCCTCTTAAATCAAGCTAAGATGTGATATATTAGTGATGAAATTAGCTTAGAAATAGTCTAAACAAGATAATAATTACCAATAAAGGCTCAAGGGAACCAATAATGAGGTGATAATTTAGGACAATACAATGGATTCATCCCCATTAGAGTTACCACTTGTATTTTTCAAAATCTCCTCTTATGGTTAAAAGAGTAATTCCAGAGATATGCCTAATGTATGTACAAATTGAGGATGGAATATTCACTATTATTTCAAAGAGCTAGCCTCTAATATTTCTTAATATATGTAAGCTGAGAGGGGATTTGATTACATACATTTACCTATAAATTCTAATGTTGATGTTAACTAGTGTAGTTGCAAATAATCTTACATTAACACCTAGAGACATTTCCTTTACTACTCACATCCATATCTTGCAGACATGTCCACACAAAAACTAAATCTAATCTCCCTCCAAAGCTTTACTAGAGTTACATGTTATATCAATATCAAATTATCCTACTTAATCAAGATTTATGAAAAGAATTTGGGGGGAAATGATGAAACCAACATTTAAGATGAATATATTAACTTACAAGTACACATTGGAAGAAAAATATCCCTTCGAATGCCTTGGAATCAACTCCTTCTTTGCTAACAGTCAATAGTAAGGTTACTAATAGAATGTAAGTAGTCTCCATATAAATTTCACTCGCATTTCATTATAATATTGTTCCCCCTATTTTCTTCCCTTAAGGATGGTGTCCTTATATATGCTTTTCAAGGAATGAGAGGATAAACGTAAAAGCGTAGGTCCTAGTGAGTTTAGTATTTAATATACAATCCTAGGCTAAATGAAGAGGAATATCATCATTCTTGAATAGATTCCCTTGGAATTGAGCAGGTCTAAAAGTTTGGGAGTTCCATCACTTTGTGCTAGTGTCTCTAGAGTGATGGAAGCATGTCCATCACTCATTATTTCTTGGAAATAATTGATGCATCACCTTATGATAGGTATATGAGAGAAATGGAACACCTAATATACCTTTCCCAAGGTTTGAAGTGAGTGCATAAACATGCCAAGTCAAGTAGGTTCCTCAACCAAACTCAAGGGTGACAAATAAGGTTAGTGACAACTATGAAAAGGAGAAATCTACAAAATATAAAGAAAAGGAATTAGATAGAGTTGTATTATTTAGCTAAAAAAGTAATTAAATTTCCATAGTTGAATCCAAAAATTAACGTTTGAATTATAAGCATCACAAAACTCAAGCTTTGGAAGAACCTAAATTTGTGCTGAGTTAGTCAAAATGATGAATAATGATAAGGACACATTAAATCATTTAGTGTAGGGATATACTTGATTGAAATTACAAGGGATCTAAGATTACAATTCATGAGAGGGAAATTATTGACAGGCCAAGTTAAATTTTGAAATTTTGGGCTCGTATATATGTTAGTTTAGGGTTCTTGTCTTCTTCTTAATGGAGCATTCCTTTTGCAATGTTTCACTAGATTTACATCACAAGTGATTATGAGTCTAACAAGTTTCTTAAGTTTCAAGAATGTATCATATTTGTGATTTCATTTTTAAGGGAAGTGTAATTTAATATTAGTGATAAAAATGTTGATTGTTGAGTCTTATTGAGAAATGGATAAAATTCATTTGTAGGGTAATGGGATTTAGTTTTCTACCCCCTCCATTTCGTAATGCATGAGTGGTGACGTTTCCTTAATTTCTCAACTACTTATGGCCACCTGAAGGTAGCTCCATAATATGGGTTGTGATATTTGTTTCTCATGGAAAAATAAGAAAACCTCATCACATAAAATCCTTATCCAATTAAGGACTTGTTTATAATATCATCACATCAATATCAATATGCAGCACATCAATGTGGATGAACAATATGCTTGGATTTAATTATCTATGTAATATAATAACCCAACCAAAGTGTTTTCTGCTGAAGTCATTTGCGATTCCTTGAAAATTATTATCGTAGGGGCTTCCCCTTGTTGACCTATATATTATCAAATTCATTCATAAAGGCAATTTTTGAAATTATGAAAAAAACAATATAATATATGTATTGGTTAGTCGAGTTCGGGAAAAAGGAGATGTAGTGCACAAGGAGGGGGGGCTTTATATGTATTGTAGTTAAAAAAAAAGGTATATATTAAAAATTAGGAATATTTAATAAAAATAGGGATATCTTGATTATTAAAATATGTATTAGGGTAGAAGATTAGAGGATTTTGAAGGTCTTTATCAATATTTAGTGAAAGTGATGTTATTATTTAATCTCATGTGAATGCATGTTCTATGTAATAGGTTCACTAAGTGAATTCCCCATTCATCTAACTGAGAAGGTTAGTGAAGTCTTCTTGCACAACACTTACAAGTAGAAAATCAACATTCATTTTACTATGCCACTCAAACATCTAGGAATTTGGTTTGACTAATCCATATGGAAAGTATCTTTCTACCACTAGTAACTAACATTGTGCTTCTAAAATTTTATATATTTTTAACTATCACCATATGGTCCAACATTTCTAATGTACTGCACTTCATAAATATACATATGAGCATTTGGGACATAGAATCAATGAGCGTAGCTAGAGAGTGTTCTTTGATTAGAGATTTTTTTTCAAAATGAAGACGGTTAGTTTCTCTAAGTTCACTCGTTGCAATATCACTAACCTTTAGTGCATACCTCATTAAGAATTAAGAATTATATATATTTTTAGAAAAAACCAAAGTTGTATCATTTTTATTAAAGCGCTGCACATGAGGAAGGATGAGGAATGGCTTGTGGACAGGATCCATGGATGATTTCCTAATTTGTGATAAAATCCAATATCAACTTACTCCCTATAATGATAGTGGAATTAGGAATATATGTCCATTGGAACCTAACAATATCCAAATAAATTATTGATGAGGTATTGGAATAAGTTTGATATATAGGAATGGAGTTTAATATGGTGACGATGTTATACATAATGTAACACTAGTTTAGGGATTTTGGATGCTAATTTAGGAAGAAAATTTTAGAGATTTATGAGGAATGTTATCTTTCCAATCAACAAAATGGTTTTGTGGGTGTTAATCAAACATGTTTATGTAGGTTATAAAATATTAATAACGTACATTTCCTTAACTCCACCTCTATCGATATATGATTCATATTCACATATCACAAGTTGTCTCCACTTTTCCTTTAAGATAAAATAATTTCTAAGGTTTTAAGAATGTACTCATACAATTCCATGATGACGGACTACCATCTCTAGGTTGTAGGGAGCTCGAGGTATAATTTTGGTGGGAATTAGATTATAAGGAATTCATGTTTTTTTGGTATTGAGGGTGAATAAATGAAAAAATCCATAATCCTAAGAGTTTGTTGAGCTTAGAATGAAAAAATGCGTTTAAAATAATTTTCATACTTAAAGAGCTATGAGAAGTTTTAATTAATGATCAAGAAAAAATATAAGGTATGTTTCATGTACACATTTGTAGACTCTTTTTTTTTTTTTTAAGTAGTTTGCATATTGACTACAATGTTGTTTGAATTGCTATAAATAAGTATCATCGAGATATTTTAGTTAAGGAAAATGTTATTTCCAGTAATTAGTGGGGATAAACTAGTTCATTGTTAGGTTTTCCCGAAGTTTGGTTCATGGTCATTCATAAAGGGAGTTGTCTATAATGCGACTTTTTGGAGATTCCGGTGACGGAATCCAGGGGAAGAAATGAGGTTAAATCTTGATTTTTAGCAGTTAAAATGGTTTTTTAATTGCATATTTGGATTCAGCGCCCTGGAAAACCCTTGGGAGCCATTGATTGTGCAGAAACTAGCTATCAAACTTGGGATTCTAATGAATTGCTGCCGGATTTTGACCGGAAAAATCCGTCGGAAAAGCTTTCAAAAAGTCGCGTTATAGACCACTGCGTTCATAAAATTTTAGTTTTAGCCATATCTTAAAAGATACCTTGCAATTATCAGTAGATTACTAAATAGTTAAAATATTCGAGTCGCATTTCTATTTATTAATAAACCATTAAAAATAAAATTGATAATATAAACACCCTCGATTGATTATTTCAAATAATTTATGAAAATAACAAATTAATTATATTTATATTTCCAATTTTATTTCAAACATGTACCCACATAAAAATTTCAATCCTCTATACGTTACCAAAAGTTTCTAAAGAATATAATTTTTTAACTTTTCGATATACGATTAAAAAAAAAACTAACAATATAAATGATAATAGACTTGACTAAATGTAAAAAAAAAATGAAATAAAAAATATTTTTGATAAACAAAACTATAATTGATTGATAAAATTTAAATAAAGTAATTAATCAAAATTTAAATAAAATAATTACAATTTATTTGTATAAATTTAAGAAATAATTTAAAGAAGGAAAAATGAAAAACAACTTATCTCTCAATGTAAATGAATTGTATTAAGATGTGGTCAGTGTGAAAGCTAGATTAAGGTGTTTGGGAAAACATTGAATTGAGATGATGAAGTTGGTCATTATTCTTTGATCTAGTCATCGTTGAAATGAAATGTGGGCTGCACATCGTTTTCTTTGCTAATTTTTTTTATCGACATTTTAAAATATTTAAAATAATTAATGTTATTAAAATTATCATTATTTATTTAAGTAGTGGGATAAGTATTATTAAACCATTAAAATAAATTAGAAATAAAAATAATTAGATTGATAAGTAAGTTTAGTTTGAAATAAAAAAATTTTAAAATTTTAATTTAACTTAATTATTAATAATTATTAGGTGGATTGTAACGATTTATCTTTATAGAATATTTTTAATAGTATACAAAAGTTAAAGTTGAGATTTATTTTTAAAATAGTAATGTTTTTTTTTCTCTTTTAATTATAGCCATTAGTTAATTTAAAGCATGTTCTATGAATCGATGTGTATAAAATCAACTATCAACTATATTTTTCAGGGCATTCGGTATTGATAAACCATGGTATTGGTACATAGTATTGTAACAAAGGTTATTTATAAAATAAGATTTTTCATGATAAAGTGGGGGGAATATCCATGGCTAAGAATCATTTTTTTTTAAAGTACATAAGTCTGACTTAGAGGAGAAAAATGATTTTTTTTCTAGAATTTGTCATTACAAGACCATGATTGTGATCTCTTATTGTTTAAAATGTGGATTTCAATGCATAAATGGATTCATCACCCTAAACAACTTTAGAAGAATTAAAATTTTGTAGATTAAATAACTTAAAATTATGAATTTTCGGGGAAAAATTATCCAGAAAAAGTACCTAAAAGGGGTCATTTCTACTATTGGTTGGAGTACACGTTGACTTATATGTTAATGCTTTTTATCATTAGTAATATTTTTATTTTAAATAAAGTGATATTTAGTTAATTTTTATCATTTTCTAAATTATAGCAACTTGAAAGGTATAATTAAGTATTTTGATACTTATTAGTCTCTACCAAGGCAGAACTATAGCAATCAATTTTCTTATTGAGCACTATTAGTTTGGCATTGACCAATACAAGTTATAATGTTTAACTTTGAAAAAGAAATATCTATTTATCAATATGATTGAAAATTTTATTTGATTGGACCATAAGAGGTCTTATTACAATGATGTGCAATTATGCCATGTGGATAATAATACGGATAATGTGCAATAATTTTTCATAATTTAGCTTGTTAGGTAAGCCGTCTAAAATTAAAATATTTGAAAATAGATAATATTTACCATTAGTTGTTTCCCACCATAATTTAACACATATTTTCATAAAAAAGATATAGGAACAAGATGTAAATAAATATAGTTGTACTTCCATTAATTTATATGTTCTTAAAATTTAACAAGTAGGAGTAAAAATGTAAATATGCAGAATTACTAGTGTTTACTATCCACCAAAACTTATGAAAATCATTGCCCCTTAGTAGGAAGTTAATTTTTTCACTTCATATATCAATTTGCAACTTTTCTAAAAATAATATTTCCACTAAAGTTGCAATGCTCTATAGAACTGGTTATTGATTGATGCTTATAGGAATTTATCATTCCTTTTGCTTTAATTTATATGGTTGTGCTAGATAATAAATCATTCAAATCAAGAAAAACTAAACCACCCATATTATAAATAGAAAATATGAACTATATAAATAAAAAAATTCCTTTTATAAAACATTGAATAATGATGGATCTGGTATCTTTTCTCCAATGGCCTCACAATGCACATGTTTATGTGAAACCTGAAAGTTGCTATGGACCTGGTTACGAAACATACCCTAGGGTTTGGAGAAAGAGTCATCCAAATCCAAGATATGATCAACCAAAGGAGTTCTTATTCTATCTAATGTTTTTCCTATATATCCGATGATGTTTTTGCCCCATATCTAGTGATTTTTTTTTATCTTTGTTGGACCTTTCTTAGGGAGATCCTTCTGCATAGTGGTTATAGCCTTAGATCTCATTTCTTCACTTATTTCTAGAATCCAATATTTACTGTCAATCTCCTCACAAAAATTTTGGCTTGTATATGGTGGAAAGAAACTTCAGGATCTGAAACACCTTCTAGAATATGGCATAACAAAAGGGGTCACTATCTCTCTAATCACTAGATTGAGAGGGGGAGAAAAAAAATGGGGGCCACCTTCCTCCTCCCAAACCAAGTCTTTTGTGGAAGTCCTAAAACCAAGCCATTCTTATTCAAACCCCAAAGATCTATCAATGCCAACATTCATTTTGGATCAGGCTATCTCTTGAAATAAAAAATGAATTAAACAATTGTGTGGCTACAAAATCTTAAATTCATGCAGTTATATGTCAATTCAATTGATTTTGGCCCTTAATAGCTACTCGTACAGATTGGGTACGTTAGAATTAGACACGAAATATAGAGATATTATTATGTTCAAAAAGGTTGTTTGTGATGTTTTTTAATAAAATTAAAGGACCAACAAAAGGTTATGGACCAAGGACCCCAATTTTGGGGATGTTCTGGTCTCTCAATGTAACCATGGTTTCTGGAATTTAATAAAAACCTTGCCATGATGTATGTATAAACTTCAATATGGGTAAGGCTTCCTAACCTACCTGTCCACTTGACACATTCAAAAGTCTTAGAAGGTGTGGGAAATCTAATATACCTTTTCATAAAAAAAGACCATGAAAGGCTTTGATGAAGACTTCTCACATTTTCTCTCATGTGTGTCAAAGTGTACCTTAGTAAAGGGATGTCTATTAAAATCCTCCTCAATGGAGAGCTAAGGTTTTCACATAACTGTTGGATTATCAAAATATTGTTTTCCATTGTAGGACTTGTCAACAGTTGGGACATTTGCAAAATATATGCCCCTTCTCACAAGGCCAATAGTCTAACAACTTCATCCATGGCTCGGAAGATAAAGGGAGCAAATGGATGTTAGAATAATTTGTGAAAAAAACATGACAATCATTGACAACAAAAGACACATACTATCAAATCAAATACTCAAGACTTGTCTAAGCCACAGGAGGCACCATCTCATCCCTTAGAGGAGGAGATTGATCCATTAAGTGTGAATGAAAGAGACTTAGCCAATATTGTGGCTTTTGCAATGAGTGGGAGAAAGCATTATCATGAGTTAGTTCAATCAAATAGTGAGAAGGAAATGCAAAATATGACAAAACCCTTAGCCATAATATTATCTTAGAGAATGAATGTCAATATTTCCCATAATTATTCTTGATAATTCTGCGAAATGGATTGATGTCTACAAAGAGAAAAGAAAAAAAAGAAAAAACCATTATCAATCCTAGAATCTAATTCCAAGGATGTAGCAAATGTAGCTTGTTGTATTTTATTCATGCGCGATGGGAAAGTGTATTCTTTAGGTAATATAAATCAATTAAAAAAAGGTATGACATATGATTATTTTTCAAAACATTAAATAGAGTTAATATATGGCTTATTCAATACAAGGATGAGATGAATTTTCCTTTTAAATACCCTTGACATACTCAATTACTAAATCCTTTCTAATACCAGTCAAATAAATGAATTATTAAATACCTTATTCAATACTAAAAAGTACTAGTGGCCTCCATATTGATTTTGATTTTGATTTTGATATAATATATATATATAATATATAATATATATATAATATATATTATATATATATATATAATATATATTTTTCTCTCTGAATAAGACTAATTCTATTAACAAAGAAAGGAGATACAATTACAATGTGACCGAAGTCAAAACTCTGCACTGACGAGAGGCAGAACTATCAAAAAAAGCAGATGAGAATACTATCTGTTGGTAGTGATGTGCCTGTTCTTAGGACCCACGGAGGGGACCAGACTGAGATTCACATGATAATACAAAATTAACAAAAATGCCAGAAAACACTAGAAAACCACTAAATTGTTCTCCTTACAAACTTGCCCAGAGGTGAAGGTCACATTGCAAAAAGATGAGGCTTGGGTGAACGAACTAGTCATTAGGAGGCTCTTCCTCGATATGGCACCAACCATAATCTAGCAAATCCCCTACTTGAGCCGCATTTTGAACAGAGGGGCCAGGGTCAACCATCACCACATACTGAGTGCTGTGAACTTGTACATTCAAATCCTGTCGAGGCGCATTTCCAACCTCCAGCTGGAGGGAAGAAGATGGAGCAGAGATTGCCCCTGAGCCCCCTGGATGGGTACCAGAGTCTTCTGTTTGATTGTCTTCATGGAAAACCACCGAGAAATGAGCAGTTATCCTGGGCCGATTCAGTGTGCTATTAAAGGTAAAGATAGCAGAGCCGGATGTGGAAGGAGGCCCATGGCGGTAGCTGGTGGAATGGAGCCGCCCTCTCCCACTACGGGTGTTGGGTTGGCGGCCTACAAGCAACTCACTGGAAAGGGAAGGCGAGTCAGAGGACGAACTGGTAAGTGCGCGCCTCTGCTCGCCTCTACGACAACCCATTCTTTGGCGTAAATGAGGCATCTAGGATAGAGCAACAGCGGGAATCCAGGAATGCGGAGCAACAACAAGAACCAGGGAGTGGTAGCAGCTTTGCCTGCAGAACGGACAAACTCTACAACAGAGTCCCAAATTCCAGGAAGGGAGCCAGCGGTAAAGCTGAAGCCACTTCGCTAGGAGAGCAAAGCTGAGCTCTGAAAAATCCCTTCCTACGACAGAGCCAACATCCCACCACTGGAAACTAGAAACGAGACCATAGATAAGGAGATGAATCACAAAGACAAAGACATGAAAGCAACAACTCGAAATTCCAGAAAGGAATGAGAGGAGGAATAGAGTCCGCTCCGCCAGGAGGGCCGAGCCAAGCTTCAAAGGAACCTTCCCCCGCAAGTTCCAAGAGACCTTAGGAATGACCAGGTTCCCCTCAGGCGACCGGAAATCAGAAGTGAGACCAGAGGCAAGAGAGTAAATCAAATGAAACAGTAATGTCAAATTCACCGCATCTCCGAGACATCTCTTGACCTTCTCCTCCTTTGGCACGCCTCAAGAGGCTCCTTCCATAACTTTCGCATTGATGAACCTCACCTTCTATTGCAGGCCGGAGCGTGTGGAGGAAGGAACCATAGCCTTGGACATGATGTGAGAGCCGAATCCTCTGGAATGAGAGCTAATAAACCAAACTCTACGTGCATGCCATGCGCCAACTTCCTTACCATTCTTTAACACTCTGTGGGCAAGTGGCGATCTGACTCGCCCCACCCCTATCTTGTCGAATTTAAGGCCACCTCAAACAACCACATCCAGGAGGACAACATCCTTTTGGACCAGAAGTTTTCATTTGTGTTCTTGATCATGTTTCAGAATTATGTATAGAGTCCCTGTAATTAGAGTGTGCTCAGTTTCCACACCCAAATTGGCCAGAAGGTTAGAGACCTTGTTCCCTTCCCTCTTAACATGATTGAAGATGATGGCCTGATTGTTGTGAAGCGATTGCTCTGTGGCATCCAATCCTGCTTCGAGTCTCCAACTATTGGCAATTTTCCTCGCATGAGTCCCATTTAGGAGTTGTTTGGCCATGTTGATAAGGATTAGGGAATCACCTTCGATTTCCAGGGGATGGAAGTTGTGTTTCCAGGAAAGGAGAAGTCCTTGCCAAAGACCCTCCAATTCAGCCGAGTTGTTGGTGTCCCATCCTATGTTTCCAAAATAAATAAGGAGAGGCGAGCCTTCATGATTTCTGAATATTCCACCGAATCCTGCTTTTCCAGGGTTGCCCTTTGAAGCTCCATCAAAGTTGAGCTTGAAACTGTGCTTTGGAGGGGAGGTCCAAGAGTCCTTTTTTATGTTGATGCTCTCTAAGGGGGCTTGATTATTAGTTCCCTGTGGGAGTTGCATGTTCCAGTTTGCCCAAATGGCTTTCTCATTTGCAAGAGTGGGAAAGTTGTCTGGAAGCCAAGTGTGAAAAGCCAAGGTCTCTTTGAGATTCAGACAGAAATTGCTCCAGATAATCTCTAACGGGGTACTTTGATCTTTGAATATGTGCTTGTTCCTTTCTTTCCAGATGCACCAAAGGAGGAGCCCAGGAATCATTCTCCATAATTGGTTGAGAACTTCACTTTTGTAGGGGTTCTGTTGCCAACGGCGTATGGAGTTGGTGATATCGTCAGACACTCTGCATCTTCTTTGACATCAAAAGCTAGCCGTCCCCCACAGTTGGTTGGCAAGGATGCATGAATCCAGAAGGTGCTGGAGTGTTTCCTCCTGAGAGTTACAATTGACACAGATTGAGGGTCCATGATAGTTTCTTCGCCTGAGTTTGTCCCAAGTGAGTATTTTCCGGTGCCCAACCAACCAGAGGAAGAGTAAGACTTTGGGCCAGGTGCCTGGTGACTAGATTCTACCCCAGATGGGATCCAGGGGCAAAGTATCTGTGCAAATGATTTTATAAGCCTATGTGGTGGAGAAGGTTCCTCTAGGCGAGTATCCCCAATGTAGAATGTCCCTGTCTTTGGAGTATCTGATTCGTCGATTTTGGAGCTCCCTTTCCAGGTCCCTCATAGTTTGGTGATCCGCGTTCCTGATTATACTGTCACTTTGCTTCCATTCTTTGTACCCTTGTTCTATCTCCTGAGTCCAATACTGCCAGACCTCTTCCTGTTGCTGCTCCTTCCCGGAGTGGCCTGGAGGCTAGCTAAGAATGCCATTGAGCTTTGGTAGTTGGTTCTAAGCATCCATCCAAAACTGAGCTATTCTGCCATTTCTTACTTCCCAAAAACTGTGTTGCTAGATCAAGAAGAAGTGTTGTTTAGCAGCGTTCCATATGAGTGAACCTTTTTCAGTGGGAGTGAATCTAATGAGCTCCCCCTGTGGCTTGTGATTGGCGTATTTGGCAGTCCAAATGGCTGCCCATGGCTTGTTGGGGGTGGAGAGCCATTGCCACCAGATTTTTGCGCACATGATAGCATTGCTGTGACTAGGATCCCTCAGACCAATACCCCCTTTTTTCTTTAGGCTTACAAGCTGTAGTCCATTTTACTAAGGCCCATTTGCGACTTGTACCTATAGTCCCCCAAAGAAAGTTGCGCTGTAGATCCTTTATTCTTTTAATAACCCATTTAGGCGCTGCAAGGATTGAGAATAGATAAAGCGGCATTGCCTGTAGTGCAGCTTTGATTAACACCAATCAACTAGCTATATTCAAAGTTTTGTGTGTCCATAAACTGAGACGTGATTCAAGCTTCTCGAGGATCATATGCCAGGAGGCATGCTTCATGAAAGAATCAATAAGGGGGGCTCCAAGGTATTTAGAAGGGAGTGAGTCTATGGAGAAACCCAAGATACGAGCTATGGCGTGCTGAGTAACAGGGGGAGTGTGGAAGAAAAAAATCTGCGATTTAGCCTTGTTGATGCTAGTTCCTGAAGCCTCAGAGAAGTCATTCAACGGGGATTTGAACAGAGAGGCTTCCTGAATCGATGGGTAGCCAAAAAGCATGTTTTCATCAACAAACTGCTGATAACTTATTGCTGGGGAGTTGTGAATGGATAAACCTTTGAGCTACTGGGAGATGAGGGCTTGTTTGATGTGGCGGCCCAAGCCTTCCGCCATTGGCACAAAAAGGAATGGGGAGAGAGGGTCTCCTTGCCTAATTCCTCTAGAGGGACTGAAAGGACGGGATGGGATGCCATTTACGAGGATTGAGAAGAAAGTTGTAGATATAAGACTCAGAATCCATTGAACCCACATTGGAGAGAATCCAAAAGCTGTTAACATTTTTTGTATATATGTCCAACTTAGCTTATCAAAAGCTTTTGAGAGGTCAAGCTTGAGAATCATACCTGCCTGTTTAGTGTGCTTGAGGGAATGTATGATTTCATGCATGAGGATGATGCCGTCCAAGATCTGTCTTCCTTCCACATAGCCAGATTGTTCAGGCGAAATGAGCAGGGGTAGTAGCGGCTTTAACCTGTTGGCTATGACTTTAGATATCACTTTGTAAATTACATTGCATAGAGCGATTGGACGAAATTTATCCAGAGTACTGGTGCTTTCTTCTTTAGGAATGAGCGCAATGAAAGTTGAATTGGGAGAGGGTAGAAGCCAATGAAGAGTGCGCGATTCCGCCACCACTATCCAGACCTCTTCTTTTATTAGCTCCCAGAAGAAGTGGAAGAAAGTGGTAGTGAAGCCATCCGAGCCAAGGGCTTTACCCTCCTTGAGCTGGTTCATTGCTGCATCCACCTCCTGTGGCAAAATTGGGCGCAAAAGGAGCTCGTTGTGTTCTTCTGTGATAATTTTCAGCACATTCTGAATTATTTTTTCTATAGCAGGCCGTCTATCTGTTTGGGGCTCTTGATGAACCTGCTGGAAGTGTCTTATAAACTCCTACTCGATCTCTGCATGCTTTTCCACTCTTTCCCCTCCTTGCTTCTGAATGAAAGAGAGTGTTGTGCATTCTTCTCTGAATTGTGGTTTAGTGGAAGAATTTAGTGTTCCTTTCTCCTTCTTTCAGCCATCTAATCCTGGATTTCTGTTTCCATAATATTTCCCCCTGCTTTCTCCTCTCCTCCAGTTGATTGTGAATGCGTTGTTCCTGTTCCAAAGCCCCTTCATTGTGTCCCCCTGTGATTATTTGTTGTTGGAGCTCTTTCATTTCCTTGTTTAGATCCTGATGTGCCTGAAAGATATTTCCAAAAGACTCTTGATTCCAACGCTTGATTTGGGATTTGAGATATTTGAGTTTCTGTTGAAACTGAAACATTTTAGATCCCTTTGGTGGAAGGAAGTTGTTCCAAGTAGATCTGATGAAGTCTTTGAAAGCGGGGTGGGTGAGCCAGAAAGCTTCGAAGCGAAATGGCCACCTGGTGGCGTTGCCCGGTCTTTGCCACTAGAGGGAAATAGGCCAATGATCAGAGCCTGAATAAGGGAGAATTGCTGCCAATGTCACCTCCCAAATGCACCGTGTTGTCAGATATGACAAATCTGTCTAGTTTGGATGCGATTCGTTGCCTCCTAGCCCTACGATTGCTCCAAGTGTGCGTGCCATTACAGAATTGTAGGTCAATTAAATAATTGTTTTGGATGAATTCTTTGAAGTGGCCATTTTCTTGCTCCAGCTTAGCTCGACCTCCTTGCTTTTCCTCTAGCGTAGTGATCATGTTGAAATCTCCTCCAATGATCCAAAGAGGATGGACTCTATTGAGATTCAGTACTTCTATAGTGTTTAGTAAAGCTATTTTGTTACTTGCTTCCTGTGGGAAGTATATGTTGGTAAGATGGCCATGGATGTTGGTGCTGATAATGTGAAAAGTTCCTTGAATAATGTGGTGAGATGCATGAAAGTCTAAAAGAATTATCGCTTGCGTTTTCCAAGCAATAGCTAGCCTGCCTAAGGCACCCGAAGCGTCCACTGCTACCAAATGATTACCTGTCCATGCTCTAGGGGGAATGTTTCCAAGAGTGATACTGTTACATTTCGTTTCTTGAAGAAAACAAATCTGTGGCTGCTCCTACTTTATCATGTTTTTTATCATTTTGAGTTTCCTTGGGTTGTTGAGCCCTCTTAAATTCCATGAAGTAAGCTTCATGATTCACTACTAGTGGTGGGCTTGTAGTACTTTGTCAACTTAGCATACCTGCCTCAGTCAACCAGGATTTTCCCTATTGCAATTGTTCATTGGAGGTCTGTTCTTCTCCCCCACTTTTTGGAGTCTTTTGGGAGGAAGCAGCCATCCCAATGACTGCCTGGATGAATGCCTAATTGTTTTTGCTGGTAAGCCCTAGAAATGATGACTTCCAATGTGTTGAGCTGATGCTCTGGAATCTTGTGATAGTCCTTCTTTCTGCAGGCTTGTTCGAGCTCAAGAATGTCAAGTCCTCCCAAATCAATACCCTCTAGTTCTTTGTCCATCCATTGTGTCTGGCTATTTTCTTCTGAAGTGATTCCTAAGCTCAAGGATTGGTTGGGAAAGCCGTCAACATCCATGTCATTTGCTTTCCAATCTGAGTCCTTTCTGGCCTCCTCAAGGGTTCCATTGACATCTTTGGGGGGGCGAAGAGTGGGAGAGGAACCAGAAAGAGGAGGGATTGCGGATGAGGTAATAGGTGAAGGGTTGGGCATCGAGTTCAGAGGTTGATCTTCTAAGGTTTTAGCAAGAATCTCAAAGCTGTTGCTTGTAGAAGGAAAGGAGGTAGCATCCTGCTGGGGTTTTTTCCTAGAGGAGGATTTTTTGTGCGATCTTTTGCGGTTTGCTACTTTGGTGAAGCCATCTCGCACCGGCTAGTCAGAGGGATCAGAGGTTTGGGGTTTGGCATTTAACGGGCAGTCCCAAAAAAGATGCCCATGAGCATGACACTTACGACAGTGAAAGGGTACATGTTCATAATCCAAGGGTTGAATCCATTCATAGTCATCATGGAAAAGACTTACTGAGTTTGGCCGGGCCTTGTCCAAGCGCATGAAGACGCAAATGCGGGCGTAGGATGTGTATCTGCACAACGTCATCTCTTCCACCGATTTTATGTATTCCCCCAGTCCGTTTCCAATGTCTTTGAGCAAATCCTCATCCCAGTATTCATCTGGAAGCGAGTACATTCTGATCCACACTGGTGCCCAGCTAAGGTCCTCCTTATCCGGGTTGAATCTTTCTACACCTTCCCTTAAATACAATCCTGCAGAATTGAAAAATAGGGCCCTTCATCCATGATTCTATCCCTGTCTTCAATGCAAATGAAGATCACAGTAAATAACCCTTTCGGTCCTAGTTGCAGGGTGACATGACCCTTGGGTTTCCATTTGGCAGAGATCCATCCGTGTAAGGCTTTTTTTGTCAGCTAGAATCCAATAAGTTTTCCAATGAGTGCATGGTCCTTCATATATTGGACTCGCCCATTGATTTTGTCACTGGGAAGTTCTATCTTGGGCCTTTCAGCTGCTATAGGTTTGCATGTCTTCGAGGTGACCTTAGGCTTTTCCTCTTGCTCTATTTTCCTTTCTGGTATCTCGCTGCGCCTGTCTTACTGACTAGTACATGCGTTTGTCTTATCTTGCAGAGGGGACTCTCTATTGTCCGCCTATTCTTGTTCCAGCCCTGAGGGTGAAGTCCGTGTTTGCACTGGAGGCTCACGATTGGAGGTGGGGGAGGGCTTTGAAGCCCTCCCCTAGGGGGATCCATTTCCGCGCTGGTTAAACTAGGGGAGTGCTGTCGTTCTTAGGTAGGCGGTCGTTCGGAGGAGGCAGAGGAAATGCAGTCTGCGCCGTTGCACATAAACCCTAGTTGCAGAGCCGTTCTCCTTATCGTGCCTTTATTGAAATGTTATCAAAATATTGCCATCGCTGCAAAACAGTTGTTTTTTTGTATTGATTTATATGTTGGTTAAATATACATGACAGATTATATATTTATAAACAGAGTACGTGCTTCGTACTCTGTTTTCGTGTATCCTATAATCATGGTCGACCTTCCTCGCTTCTCGTCTTGATAGAAGATACCATGGACAAATACCTTCCTCACTTCTCGTCTTCAATAGAAATACATGGACAAAGAGAGAGATCACTCGCTCGCTCACTCACTGTCCCACTATAGATACTGTTACCAGTGGCTGCTGCAGATAAAGAAGCTGGCAAGGTCGGTAGAGTCGTAATGGAAGAGAGTTGTGATAGGGATGCAGGGAGGCTCGCGGCCGCCAGTTTGGTTGTGAAGACATATCGTTTCATGGATGATCCCTCCACAGACCGCGTTGTTTCATGGGCAAACCATAACAACACATTCCTCGTATGCCGCCCAAGGAATTCTCCGCGTCTATAGTATATACTGCCGCGTTATTTCAACCACACGAATTTCTCCAGCGTCGTTCGATAGATTAATACTCATGTAAGTATTCTTTCAATTTAATGTAAAACAAAATTGTGGTGATTGAGCTTTTTTTGTGGATCCATCACATCGATATTTTAAGTATCGAGCTTTCGAACCATCGAGTTCACGACAGATAAACGAATCATGAAAATATGATGAATTGAAAGTAGCTTTGATTATATTTTCATCATTGATTTATAATAAAGATGAATTATATTTGACTATTCCAAAATGAAAATCTGATCAATTGAAAGTAAATCTGATCAATTGAAAGTTGCTTTTATCATATTGATATCATTCATTTATAATAAACCTGAAATGAAATGATAAGATAGTTTAAGGTTTATTATACTAAAAATAGTTTATGAGATTATTAGTTTTTTGTTTTTAGTTTTTTGTAATTGAATTTTTTTTATTCAAATTGATGATGAGTTGGCTCAACCTTCCAACAATTTCATAACTTTTTCTGATGTTTTTGAATGTATCACATTCCAAAATGAAATGGTTTTCCGAAGCTTCTTTGGGTCTTTTCCACCATCCTACACAGAAGTTGATGCAAGTTGGTCCTTAATTGAGCAATATGAACCTCTGCCCTCCACCAAATGCTAGCTCCAATGAACTCTTTTCTAGTTGAAGATCACACGTAGAGTTGAATTCCTCAATGCAGTACTTCTTTCTACCTAACTCTTTTCCCCATACCTTTTTAAGAAACTTCTCAATAACAAACTCTTGCTATTTGTGGGATAGGCATTGAGGTAGATATTTCATTTTTGCATCTATTTGTACTTTTGTTTCATCCATGTTTTCTTTATTTCACTCATGCCTTCATTGAAGATAACATTAGGTCATCTACATACTCTCATTTGCTCAATTGTTCTTAGATATCTTATGAGCTGCAGCATAGCAATTGCTTCGATGAGAGTTGCTCCTGTTTCACTCAACATTATCTCATAAGGTACTAAAATTTATATTTTAAACTTCTCATAATCAAACCTTTTTGGATTTTCTCAATTTGTTTCCATTTCTAGACGGCTGCTAGCCCACAATTCACACCCAGCTCCTGTTTCACTCAACATTATCTCATAAGGTACTAAAATTTATATTTTAAACTTCTCATAATCAAACCTTTTTGGATTTTCTCAATTTGTTTCCATTTTGAGATTGCGTGCTGCGAGCCCACAATTCACACCCATATAGTATCACTTGACAAACTAGGAGTCCAAAAAGCACTTTAATCATTTTCCAATCCCATAACTATGTCTCTCTACCTCTGTTTTGAAGATCATATAATGTTTTCCACCCTCTTAAAATTCTCTTCTTTCTGCAATTCTCCCAACTGAATTTATTGTTGAAATCAATCTCCAACTACTTATACTCATTTCCTTCTCGAAAAGTATTGTCTTAAAAAAAACAAGTATGTTGGCTCTATTTCCTTTTATTAGGAAAAATCAATCACTATTTTCATCTTGCTAATATTGACCAAAAATAGTCAAAAACATATAACTGTATTTTATAATCTATAATCAATACAATATCATCCACATATCTATACACTTACATTTTATAATTCCAAACTTCTATTTTACAACTTGTAAAAGCTAAACCCAATTCGAATCACAAAGGCCTAATTCTAAACATAAAAATTAATGTTCTGGGGATTTCCAAAAGTAGTTCGAATGGGCTGCGAGTTTGCGCACCTGTTATTTAGGAAGGGGCAGGAGCATCTCGTCTTCAACGAAGGCGTCTCAGATGGTCGAGCATGATAAAACATTATCAATAATCCCTACCTCACCATCGACAGCACCACACTCCGGTGTTCTGGCGGCGGCCGCGTCTCTGTCGGAGGAGAACGAGATACTAAAAAGAAACAATTCGTTGCTATTATCGGAGATTGCCCACATCCTGAATTTCTGCACAGGCATATCGCCCTCTTTATTGGGCATACACCAGGAATACTCGCGGACAGATTGCCTTCCTTGATCGACGTAGTAGTTTCATGAAACATGATGCAGAGGAGAACAACACGATTCCATCAGAACTGTTTTCGGTTCCTCTTTATTCGGAATGCAAGGTGCCTTCTAACATTATCAAAATTAAATGGTTTTCATCTATTTATTGAGGACTTGATATTTGATGCAATGTGCCGGGTCAATTGAATCGTTTTAAAGACAATTTCAGAGACCATAGAAAGCCTGGCCTAGGAGTACGTCAGTGTGTGATTTTGAAATTAATTGGAATTAATGGAAGTGTGATCCTAACATAACTTATTTTTGGGGTTCAATTTAAAGAAAACTTCATAGGGATTTTGTGTAACTCTAAAGTTCAATTATGTAAGTTATACCATCTAAATTAAAAAATAGTATTTAAAAATTTTAATAATTTACCAACCTAAAAATTAAAGGTAGTAATTTTTTTGGATAAGTCTTTATTTTATTTAGAAAATGGTTATGAGTAGATACTTAATGTATATGGGTAAAATAAGAAATATGACAGATAATAAGCTTCTTAAACTTGTTTCAACTTCAAGCCAAAACTAATTTCCACTAAAAAGAGGTTGATATAAAAATGCTAACTTTTAACTAATTCTTTGGAAAACAAAAGAAGATGTCACTTCAAAAAATAACAATAATATTCAAAAAAATGTTACATTTAAAGATAATGGAAAATTTTCCCACAATAATGAAGTATAACGTAAAAGAAAATCAATATATTTTAACCATATAATCAACGCTAATTTAAAATATTAAAAAGTGATTTTTATTAATGTAAAAAAAAAAAATCAACACTGTCTAAATATGATTTTTTTAAGTGTTACATACTCAAAGAAAATATTAGACAATTCCTAAAATATGCTATGTGGAACCAAAGAATATGTATATTTGTGATACTAAAAGGGATTGAATATGAAAAAAACATACACTCAAAATATAATGCGTACATCTAAATTTTATTTTAATAAATAATAATAATAATAATAATAATCATGATATAAATATATATTTTTACAGTAAAAATGTATAATCAGAGTAGTAAGGAAAGGGAAAAATTAGTGAATTGAAAAAAATAAAATTATTTATTATATCAAAATAATTATCATAAATTTTTAAATAATATACCAAAAGAAATAAGATTTTAAAAATATATAAAATATATATTTTTATAATGATGATTTCAATGTGGCTTGTCATACTTTAAAAAAAAGTAAAATATTAATTGAGACTTTTTATTATTTTATTTCTACAATAAAAAGGAAGGGAAATAAACATTTCTAGATCACTATAGTTTCGCTGACTTAACAAATCAAAAAATTTGGTAGTGTGGAAAAGGTGACATATTATTTCATCTTACAATGTTTTTCAAATAGACTAACACATGATTTCACTTAGAATGTCACGAGAATTATTTCTTATTTTGGCAATGTTTCACTCCTCAAGACAAAAAGAAAAACAATTATGGTTACGAAGAATGGGGTTGATCACTTCATTATAGTACCTTAGCTTTGTCTTCCCCTCTCTTTATCATCCCAAAAGTTATCCCTAAATTAGGAAATAATAGTATTTTTAATATTGTCATTATTCTCCAAGATGAACTCCTCTTTTATCTGTCAATGGTCAAACCAAGACTAGGCATCCTTGCAAATCCTCACTTACCTAGGTTGAGTCATTTGGCTAGAGTTAGAAGAAAATTTGAGGAACCTCTTGGTTTCAATGTTGTAAAGCTTCTTCCTATACATCATATACCAAAACATAGCCATGTTTTCAATAAAGGAAAGATAGCTTCACTCAAAAGAATAAGATAGAGAGTATTTCTTTTAATCTTGAGATCGTAAACTATAAATTGTTTTTAGATCAATTTAATCTCCCTCTATCATTTATTTTTTTTCTAAATATGTCTACTCCTATATTGATACAAAATATTTTTACATAGAGGCAGTGGCCTCGAGAAGTCTAGCCCAGAGAGGTGGCATACTCACATTACGTAGCTGAAAATTGACCAAAAAGACTTGCTGATGACTGACTAGAAGAGCTTCTAGGACCAGGACCATGACTAGTGCATAGAAACAATATACAACATTTTCAAAACTGTAGATTGACCGAAGGTAATTCAAGGACCAAAATGGATTGTTTGGGCTTATCCATATGAACAGGGAAGCGCAGCCTAGGTCAAAGCTGTAATCTGATTCAGAAAGCAACTGTACCCTTAACTTTGAGCAACAGGGAAACAAAAAGCAAAGAACGTAGACCTATTTAAGCTTCATGAGTGGTGGAAGGAAACTCTTCAACAATATGACATCCATAATTGAAGGGGTCATCATCTTCAGAGTGATGGCCCTCTTTGCCTGAAGAATCGCCACTAGTAGGGACACTCGGACCAGCGTGAGTTTGCATTTCCTGGGTAGTAGTACCACCTGGAACCTTATTCTGCTTGTTGTAAAGCTGAGAAGTGCTAGGCAAATATTCCGCTCTCATCTCCATAGTCACTCCTGGAGTTGCAGCCACCAGACCAGCCGTACCCTCACGCAGCTTAATGGTGATAGAAGCAATGAAAGAGTGATTACTGAGAGTGTAGGGAAATTGAAAATGAGCAGTGTGAGAGTGAGTCACTAATTCATGCTGCCCTCGACCTCGTCCACGACCACTCCTGGTAGTGGGTTAGCGATTAGAGCCGAAGCCCAAGGAGTAAGACGAGGAGTCCGTGGTAGAGGAGGAGGACTGGCGGATAACTCGCCCATGGGAGCTTCCCCTCTTGCAGCCCATTATTTGGCGCAATTTAGGCATGTTGAAAAGAGTAGAAGCTGAACTGTGCAGTCCGGGGGAGACTGAAAGGGGCAAAGCTTCAACACGCGGAGGAGCACTGAGAATGATAAAGGACGAGCGACACTTAAAGTTGCAGGAAGGACTTTGGAAAGCATGAAAATCCGGTTGAAAATCAACATCACAATTCTAAGCGCAGTGATTACCTGGTCTGGTCCAAGAGCAGGGCTCTGCGGCAACTAGGGAGCAATGCATTCGCAGGGGAGGAGCATTGAGGAATTGAAGGAGCACCATAATAGAAGAACAAGAACGCTGGTATGGAGGGATGAGCTGCATTAACGTAGCATTGAAGGAGTTGGCAGAGAGTATAAAGTCTAGCAACAAGCGAGGCCAGATGATGGTGGGAATGAACCACGCGCTAACCCACCAAGCTACCTTCGTACCATAATCAGTACTACACACCCGCATCCGGGAGAGATAGATTTTGTTGCACCAAAGGAGTGTAGTCTTGTTTGAGTTGCGGATCATTAGAACTGTTTGGTGGACCAAAGAAGAAAGGGAATTGCTGATCAATGCCTTGATTAGCCAATCTATCTACTACCTTGTTGGTTGATCGCCGAATGTGCTTGAAGGTAATGCTACAGGGAGCCTTGATCCATTCTTCAATTTGCTCCAGTATACTTAGAAGCCGCCAGCTCGAAGTGATCTTTCCTGCTGAGGTATGTGAATGAATCCATATAGCTGCCTCTATTAAGATTTGAGAATCCCCTTCTACCACTAAAGGGAAAAAAATTTCAATTTCTACTATACAGATGCCCTTCCATAAGGCTTCAAGTTTGGCAGCACTGTTGGTATCTCTTCCAAGTGAACCATGATATATATGAGGTGAGCCTGTAGCATTTCTGAAAAGACCACCGTAACCAGTTGGCCCCAGATTACCCTTAGCAGCACCGTTGAAGTTTAGTTTATAAGAGTGGGAGGCAGGAGGAGACCAGAATTGGGGAGAATCAGTATGGATGGAGGAGTTGGGCTTGACTTGAGCTGAAAAAGTGAGGTTTAGGTCCCAATTTTCCAGAATGAGCATTCCTGGGGAGAAGTTGGCAAATTCGAGTTTTGCTAGTGTCTAAGAGCTAGAGTTTCTTGGAGGTTTTGTTTGAGAAGAAGCCATAGGGTTTCAAGGGGTGAATTGTGATTTTTAAAGATCTTGTTATTTCTCTCCTTCCAAATGATCCAATAGATGAAGCTCGGTAAGAGGTTCCATAGGGAATTGAGTAAAAGACTTTGGAAAGGATGCCGAGGTGAGTTCCTTATGGTGTTTAAAATATCTCCAACACATATGCTCGTTCTCCTATTGCACTGAGCTATTCTCTCCCAGAGTTGTGCTACTAATGGGCAGGTATCCAAAAGATGCAAGATGGTCTCTGTATGAAGATTGCAATTGGGACATCTGGAAGGCCCAATAAATCCTCACTTTTGTAGATTGTCCCAAGTGAGGATCTGTTGCTCGCTTAAAAGCCAAAGGAAAGTAGAGACTTTAGGCTAGATGCTTGGTTGGCAAACCTTATCCCATAGCTGATCCTTAATTATCTGCACTGGATGATAGAGAAGTTGGTATGCTTCCTTGGTAGTGAAAATCCCTTTGGGTGTATATCCCCATCGTACTTTGTCCTTCTGATCAGAGAGCTTAATTTTCCTTAGTTTGAGCTCTTGATCGATCTCTTCATAAGTTTCCTCTTGCCAGTTAGCCTGCTAGGGGTCGACTAATTTCCAGAGTTGAAAACCTTGAGGGGATTGCTGCTGCCAAAATTGGTGAACATATATTTGATCATTGTGTTGCATAGTAGCCTGCCACTTGGGTTTGTGGAAGAGAGCAACGAGTTTGGGAAGCTGTTACTAGGAGTCTTCCCAAAATCTTGTTGTGGTTCCCGAATGAATTTCCCAAAAGCTGTGCGCTTGAATAAAGACACTATGTTGCCTGGTCGCATTCCAAATTAACAAACCAGGGGTGGTCGTGCTGATACGGATGAGATCCTCCAGGGGACTTCCTGGAGCATATTTGTCTTGCTAGAGACGTGCCCAAGGAGAGTACGGTTTGGAGATCCATTTCCACCAGATACAGACGCCCATGGTGTTATTGCTGTGAAGGGGATCCCTTAGACCAAGCCCACCAGCTGACTTTGGAAGACAAACTTCAGCCCATTTGACAAGTGCCCATTTTCTGTTGAGGCCCGAGGAACCCCAAAGGAAATTTCTTTGAAGATTGCGAATTTTTTTGAGAACCCACTTAGGGGCTACCAATATGGAGAATAAATATAGAGGCATGGCTTGGAGAACTGATTTGATTATGATGAGCCTGCTGGCAATGTTGAGTGAGCGGTAGGTCTAGGAAGAGAGCCTGGTTTCTAAATTTTCAAGGAGGGTTCTCCAGGAAGCATGTTTGATGGCTGAGTCAAACAGGGGAGCTCCAATATATTTCAAAGGAAGCACAACTATCGGGAAGCCCAAAATCTTGGCTATATTTCTCTAAGTGAGGATGGGGGTATGGAAAAAGAAGAGCTGGGATTTGGAGGCATTGATGGTGGTGCCGGAAGCTTCTGAGAAGAGATTGAGCAGGGATTTGAAGGCAGAGGCCTCTTGAACTGATGGATGGCCAAAGATCATATTGTCATCGAAAAATTGTTGGTGAGAGATGGGGGGTCGACCATGAAGAGAAATGCCCTTTAGTGAATGAGAAGAGATGGTAGAGTGAAGAAGGCGACTGAGTCCTTCGGCCATGAGAACAAAAAGGAACGGAGATAGAGGGTTTCCTTGATGAATGCCCCGGGTAGGGCGAAAAGGTGAGGAAGGAGATCCATTAAGAAGGGAGAAACAAGGGGAGGAGATAAGATTCATGAGCCAGCGCGTCCAAGAAGCACTGAAGCCAAATGCTAATAACACTTGATTAATATAGGTCCAGCTTAGTTTATTGAAAGCTTTAGAAAGATCTAACTTGAGAATCGTACCTGGATTTTTTAGTACCTTGAGGGAATGGATCACTTCATGTGAGAGAATGATACCATCCAGAATCTGCGGCCCTTCTACATAGCCTGTCTGCTCTAGTGAGATAAGGAGAGGGAGAAGAGGTTTTAGCCTATTCGCCAAGACTTTAGATATGAGTTTGTAGATTACGTTACAGAGAGCGATAGGCCTGTATTTATCCGGAGTGCTGGATTCTTCCACTTTAGGTACTAACACTATGAAGGTTTTGTTGAGGGAGGGGAGGATTTAATGCATTGATCTCGATTCTTCCACGAGTTCCCAGATCTTTATTTTTATGTGCTCCCAAAAAGCATGGAAGAAATAGGCTGTAAAGCCATCTGGTCCGGGTGCTTTGCCATCCTTAAGTTGGGCCACAACGTCCTCCACTTCCTGCATAGAGATTGGTTGGAGAAGCATATTGTTATGGTCCTCCATGATGATCTTTGGAATATGCTGCGTGATAGAACGTATAACCTATTTTCTGTAGCCCAGAGGGTCTCGAAGAATGTCCTAAAAGTACTCTCTGAATTCCCGTTCAACTTCTTCATGCACCTCCAGATGCTCTCCTTGCTTATTATTAATGAAGGCGAGGTTGTTGTGCATTCTCCTTTGAATAGTAGACCTGTGAAAAAATTTGGTATTTTTCTCCCCATCCTTAAGCCATCTGACCTTGGATTTTTGATGCCACAGGGTCTCTTCTTGTTGCCTTCATGCTTCAATCTTGGTCAAGAGGGTCTTCTCCTGTTGCGCATAGTCTTTCGTTCTTCCCTCAGTGATAATGCACTGTTGCAATGTATTCATTTGCTGCTCTAGCACTTTCTGATGGTAAAAAATATTACCAAACTGAGAGCAGTTCCAAGATTTGAGAGCTTGTTTGAGGTGTTTTAACTTTTGTTGAAACTGGAAGATCTTGGCTCCTTTTGGGGGGGTGAAGGATTTCCAGGCATTGATAACAACATCTTTGAATTTAGGATGTGAAAACCAAAATGATTCGAAGCGAAAAGGTCTATTACACCTTGCACCCGGACGCGACCATTGTAACATTATGGGCTAGTGATCAGAGCCCACTTGAGGCATGATGGAGGCGTGAAAGTCCCCACCCAGATGAATGGCATTATCTAACATAAGGAATCGATCCAGCCTAGAGGCTATATGCTATGATCCCCTTCTTTTATTGGTCCATGTATACATACCATTGGATGTCTGTAGGTCCATTAACTGATTTCTATGGATGAAGTCTTTGAAGCCGAAGCTATCTCCTTCCATCCTCAGTCATCCTCCAGACTTTTCCTCCAAAGCACTGATGATGTTGAAGTCACCACCACAAATCCAAAGGGGAAAGCTCCTGACAGAGTTGAGAGCTGAGAGAGTGTCAAGCAGATCCAACTTTTTTTGTAAATCTTGTGGGAAATACACATTAGATAGATGTCCATGAATATTGATCCCGATAAGGTGGAAAGTTGTCTGAATAAAGAAGTGTGAGGCATGAAAATCATGAAGGGAGAGAAATTGAGGATTCCATATGATTGCCAACGCTCTGGAAGCCCCTGAAGCATCCACTGAGACTAAACAACATCCCGACCAGGCTTTATTTAGAATCTTTTCCAGAACAGTGCCATTGCATTTTGTTTCTTGTAGGTAAACTAATGAAGGCTTATCTTGCTGGATCATATTTTTTAACATTCTGTGTTTTGCAGGGTTATTAAGCCCTCTCACGTTCCATGAGATGAGCTTCATGAGAAACAATGGGGAAGAGATTTGAAAAACTTGGTCAGCTTGGGAAATCTTACAGATTCCACCAGCATTTCTCTAATAATAATGGTCCTCTGTAGATCCATTTTGCGCCCATGTTTCTTCGTGTCTTTCAGTATTTTTTTTCCATCCCAAGGGCTGCCTGCTTGAATACCAAGACATTTGTTGTGCTATGCTCTAGCTAAAACTACTTCAAGTATTTTGATTTCCCGGGGGGTATAGCACTGAATTCTTTCTGTCTACACGCTGCATCTAGTTTGAGAATATCCAGACCTTCTAGATCTACACTTTCTGGTTCCCCCTCCATGTGTATCAGTATGTTCTATTCTTCCTCATTTGACTTTTGATGGATACTGATATTTAGAGCTGCATCTATCTCCATGTTGGAAGATTGTAGGGCTAGATCTAGATCTTTTTTTTCAGAGGAGGTAGAGATGGAGATGCTGGTGAGATTGGAGGCTGGGAGCGGAGCTGAAGATTTTGGAGGAGGGGGGGTGATGAAGGAGATGGATCTGAAGGAGGGATTGAAAGGTGATCCTCCATGTTATTTTGAGAAGTCAGGATTTCGAAACTATTCCGAGTTTCGTGTTTCTTGAGATTATCTGGGTCGACTGGAGATTTCTTGGCATGCTTTCTTCGACTGGAAACCTTTGTGAATCCCTCAGCATCTTTGCTCGTATCAGTGATAGGGGATTTATACTAAAGATTCAATGGGAAATCCCTGAAAATATGGCCATGTTCATGGCATTTCCTACAACGAAAAGGAACATGCTCGTAGTCTATTGTTTGGACCCATTCAAAATCGTCATGAAATAGACTTACCGAGTCTGTGAGTGCTTTAGCCAAATGCATGTGTACACAGATCCTAGCATAGGAGGTATATCTTCAGAATTTTGTTTCCTCAGCGACTTTGATAAAAACCCCCAGGCTATTGCCTATGTCCTTTAAGGTCTCCTCGTTCCAGTATTCTAGGGGAAGAGAGTACATACAGATCCATACTGGAGCCTAGTTGAAATCTTCTTTGTCTGGATTGAACCTCTCAATCCAGTCATGAAGGTACAAGCCTGCAGAGTTGAAGAAATACGGGCCTCCCTCAAAGATACAAGTTTTGTCCTCCAAACAGTTGAAAGTAGCAGTGAAGAAGCCTTTGGGACCGAGCTGCAAGGTGACTTGCCCTTTAGGCTTCCATTTCGAGGCGATCCATCCTTGCAAGGCCTTTTCAGTTGGCCAGAATCCGAGGAGCTTGCCTATGAGTGTATGATCCCTCATATATTGGATTTGGTTGTTGATGCAGTAACTGGGGAGATCTATTTTGATTCTTTCTACAGACTTGGGGATGCATGTTGCAGAGGACACCTTTGCCCATGACGTCAAGGCATTCTGGTCAATGCCTTTGTCTTTGGCGGCTGCGAAACCTGTAGCAGAGTCACCAGCGTTGTCAATGGCAGGGTCGATGACATGCGCGGCCAGTGGGGTGGAGCCGGGATTGTTCTGAGTATCTGCGCCTGCTGATTTGTCAGAAGAGGGACCGATGGGGGGAGAGGGGGCCATGCCCACCCCTCCAGAGGGCACATTCATGGAGAAGGAGTTAGCAGAGAAGCAAAGTCAGGATAGCAGTGAGCACAGTGGAGAAGGGCAACAGGGTTTACACAGGAACCCTGGTAGGAGTAGCATCGCTCAGCCCTAATTGCCATCGATTCCATATCCTCTCTATCATTTATTAAAAATACATATATTTTTAAATTATTTAAATATAAAAAAATATAATAAAACAAAATAAATGCTTTTAAATCAAAGGTTCATATCAGTAAACGATATTCTCATGTTTGTACCAATGAAAGGCATGAAATAGTTTTTATTGGGATAACCTCTCTAGTCTGCCTCTATTATTTTCTTATTAATAAGAGGTGCTTGAAATCCTTAGATCTCTTAACTCATGTGAATGAGGATGACTCAAAATGATGCATATACTTTTACTTTTAAATTTAAATATTTAACTTGCATAGATTTATTTTTGTATTTTAAAATATTTATTTATATTATTTAATTTTTAATTAATAAATTATATCATTCACATATAATGAAATATTTATTCAAATCCATAGAGAATTTGAGTTATTTAAAATATAGGTTTTTATTAAGAAATTTAATATTTACATTTTAGAAGAGACTTAATAAATTTAGGATTAGGATAAATCTAGGTTACGTAAAATCACAAGTAGGCATGTCAAAGTTTAGATTTCTATGATTGTGTCAATATATATTTTGTAAATGTTCATTTAATTTTTTAAAATTTATGAAGTATTATTTATAACATAAATAACATTATCAAAAAGGCTAATTAAATTTTTATATATGGAATAAGCCTATGTTATACTTTTTGGTGGGTAAGTGTTGTTTTGTAAATTATGGTTTAAGAGATTGGTTAGTTATTTATAATGTGATAACATTTTAGATTGACTATTTTTTTATTGGTTATTTTATGATATTGACTTTGTATGTGTTTACTTAGTAATGGTTATGGCGATTCTCTTTATGGCATAGGATGAAAAATATCTCAATGTAAATGTATTATTAAGAATGATGACCAACTGTGATTATAAAATGCTAATTATTTAACATGTAATAATGAATGAATTGTAGGCTTAATGGGATTTAGGGATTTTTTCCTCTATCGGGTAGTTTTATTCTAGGTTTCATATATAGGGGGTTTTGGTGGCTCCCCTAGCTTCGTTGCCTCCTCTTCCTCTCTACGATAGTCGTCCTGACTTGTTGATGCTTCTTGGGCATTGGTGTTGTTTGTTGCTATCAATTGTGGCATGATGTCCCCATTTTTCCTTGTTTCTCTCTAGTGTAGTATTGTCCTCGGGTCTTGTGGATTTGTTAGTTGTGCTCGGATATGTGTGGGAAGTTGAGTGGGTGATCTTAACTTTATCTCTTGCCCCATTTCGTGCTTCTTCCAAACTACAACTATGCTCACTTCATCGTCATTTATTTGTGGTCATTTCTCATTGGGGATGTCATGGGGTTTTCTCTTGGGCACCAAATCATTTTTTTTCTTTTTTGGGGGCCTGTTGTGGAAATGTTTTTTGTAAGGCATATTTGATGTCTTGTGCCCAATTCATGGATTATTTGTTGGACAACATCTACGGGGTTTACAGGCTTTTTTTTATTTGCGGCCATTAGGATTCTTTTCCTAGTTTTTTTTCTTCCCCATTTGGTTTTTCTATGATGAGTCTGCATGCCTACATATTGTGTCATCTTTAGGCCTAGTTTCTCTGCCATAAGGAAGATAGTAAAATGTGTACAACATATACAAAATGTAATCTTTGTTCCTCTATCTGATGAATACATTTGCGGTTCTCTTTTCTTTGAAAAAGACACGCAGTACCGAATAATGCTTACCTTATCATATTTCTTTTTAGTGCTTATGTCGTAGATGAATAGTATTTGCAACTTTAACCCTTTTAATCTTAGTTATTACACATGAACTAGGAAAGGGTGTTAGGGGATGATGGTTTGGACTCCTCATCACCTTCATTGATTTGTCTTTTGATCATTGGTTATGTCAGATATGAATAACCATTCAACTTCTCACATTATAATGACCATTTATATTCTTTTATGTAATTAATCAATATTGATATTAATTCATGTGTCTACTGAGCATCGAGACTCCTTAATCTTGGTTATGAACATTTATGTTCTTAATGATGATTGTTGGACATTAATATTACTAGATCATGGCTTATTTGAAAGATAAGATGATTGATCAACTTGCTCAAATCATAGAGAATTAAACCTACCATGTAAGGAGTAATGGGTTGGTCGGAATTAACTCTTGTATTAGTTACAACCCTGGTTAACCTTAGGTTGAATGAAGATGAACTAGAGTAGAATGGACTAGATAAACTATCATCCCTCAATGAGGAGGGTAAATCTGAATTATAAGAACTATAATCAAAATTTAGGCTGAGGGAGGCACCTTAACTGATCAAGTGGGTGAGATAATGCATAGTGTCAAAAAATTGCCAATGGCCTCAAATCCTATGAGACAGACTCATAGGGGAAGCAATGATGTTTAGATGGACATGTCACACTAAGCTACAAAATGTTAACTAAAGGATAAAGCAAGAAGGAAAAATATCAAGTAAAACAATTTAATAATTAGTCACTATGTGCACAGGTGGTGTAACAAGTGGCTTAACATGTGTATATATAAATATCTAGCCTAATTCTAGTTCATCCTATTAAAAGGAAAGTCTCTAACCTATAAGATAAAATAGACTCACTCATGCAATTCGTAGGCTATGAATGGTGGCCTTTCAATCAAATAATAATACGGGTGGAAAAATACCCTATATAGAAAAGTGAAGGTATGAAAGGGACAATTATAAGTAGGGGGGAGTGCATAATGAAGGTCCTAAAGGTCCATATAAACCTATTCTAGTCTTGTCCCTCATGCGAGAACCACCTAGGTAAAGATAGCTAATAGAATGGTCATTGAGCTACCTCCTCATATCCATATGTAATTCTTTTCGTTGTGCTCAAGCTAAAATTTTGTAATGGAGGGATATTTAGTAGTTCAAGAGTGAGGAGACTCAATCAAACCTTCATTCCAAACCTTGCCATTATCCACTCCAAAGAGTTCACTTGATACTAGATAGGTTTTGACTATTCTCAATAAAAATAATTTTGAAAGTACCTTAATATTAAATCATTATGTTTCAATACAAAATAACAAGGGGGGAATTATTTGGATTCCCATCCCCAAAGTCTTGATACAATTATAAAATATTCCTTTCGGGTCTAGGTGAGCATTAATAAGATAAGCTTAATGGAAAGAACCAAACATATATTGATGATGTCGAATGTGTGCATGTTTGGTGTTTACTACTTCATAATGAAATTTCTTGAAAATTAACATAGAATGTAAAAAATATATAAGATAAGCTATTGAGAAAGTAACTAATATAAAACAAGTACTTAAGCAAAAGGGTAATTTAGGATAGAAATAGATGAAATAGAAATAATTAAGGAAGAAAGTATTTTAAAAAAATTTAATCAACTAAATTAATGTTTTCCTTATATAAAGTCTAGTTTGAAATAGAAATAAACTTGTAAATGTAGATTTCAAAGATAAAAATAAACTACAGTAGTGTATGATTTCACAAGCAAACAATTCCAAACAAGAATCTTTCAAACACAAGTAAAATACTAAGGCCCTTATGGAACTCGTTTATTTCACTAAAAAGGTTTTATTATATGTAATAAATTCCTAACTAAACTATCAAATATTTTTTTGTTTTTTGTTTTTGTTTTTAAACTGAAATAGGTATAGATTTTTATTAATAAAGAGCTCCAAATGGCCAAAGCCCTACAATCTTCAGTGCAGGACTTTTACATTTCCCTGTTACAAGCTGATGTCTTTTTCATGGGATGCAAATTTTTTCTGGTTCTCCCTCGTTTATGCTAAGGTCTCCTTGGCTCAAAAGACATCCTTTATTGGCATAATAGTCCGCTTCTTTATTTGATTCTCTAAGAATATGGTAGCATTAAAGGAAGTGAAGTCTTGTAGGATATATCTCAGCCTTTGCAGATTCTTATTTAAGCCGACATCATTAAATTGACCTTTCGAATGTATCATTTTGATCATGATTTCTGAATCATCGAATTCTTGTAGCTCCCGGTGTCCTCTTTCTTTAGTTGTTTGACATGATTTTGTCAAGCTCAGGATTTCTGATTGGTTGTTGGATCACTGTCCTAGTCCCCAACAAAAGGTTTCTTTGGTGCTTCCGTTAGAAGAGTATATGAGTCCTCCAGCTTCCGCTATCCCAGGGTTCCCTTTTGAGGCACCATCAAAGAAGACTGTAGTTATTCCTTGTTGCCTCCACCAACTTTGAAATATTTTGTCCTTATCTCTTAGCCTACACTCGAGATTGAGTTGGGGTTTTCCTATACTGTGGATCCATTGGGTTAATGCAAGGGTTCCAAGCCAGCTCTTTTTCTCTTGCTGCACCGAAGAGTCATCTTTGAGTTTTTGGGAGTTCAAAGATTCCAGGAGAAGGCCTTTTGCTTTTGCTACTATCATGTTGGGTGTCAAAACTACATTGTTGAATATCTACTCATTTCTAGCTAACCATAGCTTCCAACACACAAATTTGGGAATGGTAATCCAGATTCTTGCCCATGAGGAGTTGAGGGAGGATAAAGGATGGTGATATTTCCATGATAAAAATAAGTCCACTACTGAAATTTTAGTGGGGATTGATGCCTTGAGTCCTTGGAGTATGAGTGTCCAAACATTGTTTGTGTTTGGTTGTGTTATATTCTTTCCACATAGTTAACAGGGGGTTTGAGGGGTACCCGTAACCCCACTTTATGGGGTCCGGGGCAGCGCCCTGAAAAATTATGGTTTTGGGCCCTATGTTAGGTTGGGCGGACCCACCTATGGTTTTGTGCATGATTTTCGCACATGTTTTTTGGACGCGATGGTTTTCGGTCCATGGTATTGGATGCGATGGTTTTTTTT
>APFE030077651.1:0-12484 GCA_000404065.3 Pinus taeda
ACCAGTCTATCGTAGATTTCCTTGGAGGTGTCCAGTTCAGAGATGTAGGCCACCAAGTGCTTGTCGATAGAGTCCCGGTTGATCTTCTATTTTGACTTCTTCGGTTTTCCATTTGTTCCATGCAGCAGCGGATGCATTTGATGGAGGCTCAACAATATTGCCTCTTACATGGTCCAATACCCCTGGATCTTCTAGGGTTAGATCGATAGACATCTTCCATCTGTGATAGTCATCTTTCTTATGAAGCTTTCCTTCGGTAGAGTGTTGAGGACCCCATAGTTCTTTTAGGATAGCCTCACCAATCTTCTCTTCGGTGATTTCTCTTGCTCTTGCTCGGGCTTTGTCTTCACCTCAACTTTGATACCATGTTAAGTTATGGTATGTTCTATGCTTATAATAGTTTACTTCTTTTTCTTATTATATTCCATAGATTAGCAATCACATGTACATAAAGTAAAGTGCAGATATAACATTAAACGATTGACAGAAAATAAGCCAAGACAAGAGACACAAGATGTGGCGGCTAGCCAGGGACAAACCCCACAATGTGTGGGGAAACCCTTTGATCAAATATTCTTTTTTCTTCAATAATTTAGCAAAGAGAAATAGTACAATAAATTTGATTTATATCAACAGTAGCAAACCCTAGATCTGCAACATCAACATTAGCAGTTTCATCATCAAACTAGCGCAGAGGATATCTCACAAACCGACTGTCGGATCGGCATGATTCCACCACTAAACTTTGTGGCTTCCAGAGGAGGTTCAAATGAACCTACAACGCAGTTTAGATGAGGATATATTCTAGGCCACGCAGGTCAATCTTTACTTCTGCACTTACAGCTTCAGTTTCAACAGTTTCCGGCTTCAAACTAGGGTAGTCGATATCTTGCAAACTGTTCGTCGGATTGACTTCATTCCACCACCAAAAGTTGTAGATTTTAGAGGAGGTTCAGATGAACCTACAACTCAGTTTAGATCATGAGATATTCTAGGCCACACAGTTCAATCTTTACTTCTGCAGTTGCAGCTTCAGTTTCAGCGGTTTCCGGCTTCAAACAAGGGCAGTCGATATCTTGCAAACCATTCGTCGGATTGACTTCATTCCACCACCAAAAGTTGCAGTTTTCAGAGGAGGTTTAGATGAACCTATAGTGCAATTTAGATGAGGAGATCTTCTAGGCCATGCAGGTAATCTTTACTTCTGCAGTTGTAGCTTCAAGTTCAACAGCTTCCGGCTTCACATGTGTGAGAGAGAGACCCTTTTCGGCACAATAGAGAAGAGACTCATTTCTGTGCAGTAGAAAGGGAGATGTGATGAGATGAGTGAGTCAAAATGAGGAAAAGTCCTCTTATATTTATACACAACGTTGGTGTTTGAATAGATTTGATTGTTGGGCTTCTGAGCCTACATGAGTTGTAGGTCGGCTTGATAATAATTCCATAATCAAAATAAATTCATATCTCCATGAATACTTATCGGAATCGGATGATATTTATATCAATCCTACACCTCTCGATGAGAGGAATCTAATAAAAATATTATGAGTCATGAATAATATGACCCACATGAAGTTTTTCCCTAGTTTCCAATTTTAACATCCTAGTTATTTTTCTTGTTGTTTGTCAATTGTGAAGAATCTAAGATTTTTTATTATTGTAATATAAATATTTGATGTTTGATTTTCTTTTTACTTTGGGCTTCTCTTTGCATTCTCAACAATGGAGTTGCATTAGGGGGAATGCAAGGTTGCATTTTATAATGGTGGCCATTGCACGTGATGAAGATATGGCTATATGTGGCCTCAATTACTATATTTTGTAACAACAATACAAATAATTAGTTTATTGTAGTTGCAAAGTATTAAATTAGGAACTCAGAGATAATATGTTGGACCACAATGTTGCGAGTTGAACATTTAAGTCATTTTCATTCCACATATGTTATGCTTGGATCAAGGAGAAACAAGTGTTGTGGAATTTTTGGCTCTTCATCGCAACACCTCACCTAATGTTGCCCTGGAATTTGTTTCCATTTATAGCCTATGGAGATATACATTGTTGATGTGATAAAGTTGAAACTTCATCGACTAGTTCAAGTGTTTATTTACAAGTGTACTATGCAAATCAAATTTACGTTGTTGTCAATCATTTCTTGTACTACAAATTTTTAATACTTCCATCTTGCAATTGCTTCAACACTACATCAAGTTGAGTGAGCTAGAAAAGAATTGTAAATTGAATGATTTGCTCGATGTGCTAGACTTCAACAAAGTGGTGATATTTGTTAAGATCGGGAACATATTTATGGAGCTAAACAAGCTAATTGTAGAGTCTAACTTTCCTTCCATATGCATTCATTCTGGGATGATACAGGAAGAAAGTTGTGTATATTTTCATGTATTTTCATAATATTTACTATTTTGTTCTGGTTCAGCAGCATTGTATTTCCTGCATTTGAACCTTAAGAGCAAGGAAGCTTGTTTCTTAGCTAGTTCCATATTCACTCCTCATCCCTAGTTTCTAGATTCCTGGTGGTGTTAACTAAAGGCCACAATATGGTTGTTATCTTTGTAGGACTCAATGGAAATGGATCCTATGACTTCCCTAGACATTATGCTTAAGCATATAGGGTCAAACCAACCAAAGAAATCCATTGGGGTTTGATGATTGTTAATTATGTTTTATTATGTTGATATATTACTATATTTGGTTACACTAAGGTGTACTGATTTTGCATGGCCTTAAATTCTTTAGTATGGTTTTAAATTTTTAAATTTATTTTTTTTCTCAAAACTTTAACTAATGGAATACGAAACTCTTATTTGTATTTGCATTATTTTAGAGTGGCTTGTGTTAGGCTTCTTTAATTTATCAAGCCTTACTGGAAATTTTGGAATTAATGGAACTAATTTCAGTTCCAACATAGCCTGCCATTTTAAAATCAAAGGTTTTGGATTAGTACACAAGGATTGATGATGGTAGGGCTAGCTTGCCTACACTACATCTAAATCACGACCTCTAATTTTATGATGAGAAGTGATTTTCATTGTAGTATTTCCTCATCTTACTCTCTACCTCTATTTTCCCTTTTATCTTTTGGTATGTAGGGAGAGCCATGTTATTCTCCCCAACATCTTACCTCTATTTATACTTTTGGTGTTGAATACTTCTTCTCTCTACCTCTATTTCTACCTCAAAATCATTAAGGGAATCCATAATAAATGGATAAAAGGTAAGGCTGACATTCAATCCTATTTAATGAGTGGTTGCACCCAACCTTTACGTTTAAATTAGGACTTATTTAGCCACTCTCAACTTTGGGCTTCTAGGTTTTCATCCGGTTGGGGCTGTTGAGAGAATGCAAATCCTTACCTAATTTTGCAAGGATGATTTTGGGAAGATTGAAGAATGGCTCCTTGAATTTCCACTTTCTATGTATCAAGAATTTGTAGGTCCCTTGGGATGCTCCCAAGGTTGAGAGTGTGGGGGATCTTGGGGCAATGGAGAGATAACATAATTTATATACATGATATTTTGTTTTTCCAAATAATTGTACTCCCCATCCATATATATATATATATATATAGATAAGGTTCCTGAGTATGGAAGCATGACTGACCCTTAATGATTAAGAGAGTTGAACTTGGGAGAGATCTCATAGATCATGAGTACTTGGGCCACCCTTTGGGGTTAAATGTTCAAAAACATTGTTTCACCATCGAGCACTTGAATGAGAATATGAGATTCTGAGTATCTTGTTAGTGCCTAGTTTGTCAAACATGTCACAAGTGTGATTTGTACTTGGATGGGGGGCATACCAACTTCTATTAACCACCAAATCTAGACTTAATTTAAAAATTATTTGAATATCATTATAACAATCATATATTTAGTAGGTAGCCCTATTGATATATTAGTTTTATCATATTAAGAACTCATTAATTTGTTACACCATATTTTGATATCTATGAATTTAAAATTTTGGCTTTCATCCTTATGGCTGAACCTATCTTATTTCATGCTTTTGATAAAGTTTCCTCTTTATTAGGCTATTAATTATAATTATTTTCATTAATTTGTTGTGACATATTAAGTGATCAATAATTCATGATAACTCTCTACGTGCATATTGACAAGATACAAAGGTTTCAAGGAGGTTCATAAGAGGATATTGATGAAAACTTGACTAAACTGAAGTGGGGGTGGGGAGGTGGAGGGTAGTGGGGAAGGGTGAATTTGTTTAGTATATTCATGGACACTAAGATTATATTCATTAATCTCATTAACTGGCACATTACATGAGCAACTTCACAAATGATGGCCAATACACTGAATATGTGAACAACAATTAATAAGAAAACCAAAATATTATATCAACACATAATAATAACACATATTGACACAAGATATATGTGGAAACCCATAAAGGAATAAAACCACGATTTTATTATTGTTGTGATGCAAAGGAAATCTCCTACTCATTATTACATCTGATTTTCTGTAGGTTCCAACCTACAGGAGGCTTCTACCTCAATTTTTCGTAAGTTGTAACATGCAAGGAAGCTCCATCTCCCATATGTTTTCTGTAGACTACAACCCAAAGGAGATTCCTACCTCAACCAACTCCAATTGGATATTTATCAAGCCACAACTTGAAAGGGGACTACCATCCCTTGATACAAAAAAGAAACAACAATGTGTTGGTTTATCTGGTCATAAATTCTGCATGTCTCCTTCTTCATTTCTGCCCATTCTTCCCTTCAAATTTGCATCACATACACTTCAAATGTGCCAGGTAACTAATGTATAATAGCTCAATCAACTCTCTCACATTGTCCCATTCTCTAACCTCACAATGCCTTCCAAAATCACATATGTTATGAAGATAGTTTGCTAGTTGTTTGTATCCCACATAGGAATATGAGGTGAATAGGCTTGACTCTTTGCCTTCTACTCATTTGTTTCCAAATTCTTCATATCTTGAATATTAGAGAACAAAAATAAATAATCCATCCATTATTAATTTCAGCCACATGTAATGATTGAATGCATCAACCTAATGCCAACATCAAATAACAATATTTATCATTAATGCATCACAACAATATTTGCAACACCTTGCGTTTGCATTGGAGTATTGCCTTTGCATCACAACAATTCAACTCAATCAACAATTTTGCATCACAACAAATTCTTCAATATAGCAATCTCTACAACATTATCAATACATTTCAATATATCACAACTCCTTCTCCTTCTACTCCTTTGCCTTCTTTTGATGTTCGTTGCTCCTTGTATTGTTGCTGCTTCTTGCTACTCCTCTGCTTTTTTTTGCTACTTTTGCTCCTTGCCTTGCTTCTTATTGTTGCTCCTTGCATTGCTGGTACTCCTTGCCTTGATGCTTCTTGTTGCTCCTTGCATTGCTACTCCTTGTTTCTCCCATTCCTTCAATGCTCCTTTGCCTTTGATTACCTCCCCCTTTGACATCAATGGCCAGGGGGTTACATATGTCTTGTAGTTAGTAAAAGAGTTCTTAGTGTAGCGGTCATCATTGCACTAGAGCTCTATAACCTGCAATGTATTGTTATGCATAAAAAATGTTGACACTATCATTGAATGAATGCCACTCCTAATGGCTTATTAGGGTTCCTCCATATTGAATGAATGCTGCTCCATATGACATATAAACATTGCTCCAAATACGTTTCATAAATTTTTAACATTGTAAGAGCACTCCAAAATACTATTGTGAGAACACTCTGTAAAATATTGCAAGAATATTGTTGAGAGAACACTTTGTAGAGAAAGCATGGCATGCATGTGAAATGCATTATATTGAGCACTGCAAAGAACACATGTATGCTAAAGGTTCCCTTATCATATGTAACCCACACCAAAATGATAACAAAGTGAATTGAGTGGAACCTCTATTGGAATGAGTGAGCTTAAAATAAATGGACCAACACCGGTAGAATAGTTAATAAAATATAAGAAGACCAGCCAACTTCATTTATATTAGAAAAACACTTTGTCTAAACATTCTCAATCATATATTCTGAAATCATAGAAAGAGCACAATACAAAGGCATGGCTATGGCTATCACCATTCTCGACTAGAGGATTAATTCTTTTGAAGGTGTACTATCTATGGGGATGTAGACATTGCACTTTCAGTAATAAATATAAAAGGCCCAAAAGATTCTGGATAAGCAATTCCAACAATATAGATACTAAGCCATGTCATTTTCAAGGTAGGATTTAGGACTGTAGATTGAGATTTTAATGCTTGTGCACAAGGTCTCCCTCTAAATGTTGATTAGTTAGTGACCTTTTGCAAACTCCTGTAGAATCTAATCTGTCCTCAATAATTCATACAAATGTCATCATAACTGCAATTGGCATACCAATGAAGTAGAATGTCTCCAAATTAATGTTGGCGCTGATGGTTGGCCGAACACTGCTGCGTAGAACTCCACATCCTATGGTTTGAGGGCAATTACCCACTTCACAAAGTCCTACGATAGGGAGAGCCACGAATACCAGGGATCACATGCCAGATTGATTCCAACAATAAGGAACAATGACTACAATTGCCTCAGCAAATGTGGTGAGCGCCTTCACAAAAATTGTGGTGTGAATATTAAGGCAGTCCAATCAGTAGATGAGAAAATACCAAGAACTAGTCTGCTACCTGCTACAAAATCTTGAATATAACACAACCACTGCAACTGTTGAACAACAAGACCACAAGCCCAAATGTCTGTTGTGATTACGACACTGGTTCTTCCAACACGAATTTTTGTCATTATTGCATCGCTTTCTTTTTGTGGCATATCTACATGCATAGAGGACACAGTGGAATTGTTACAATGCATATTTTCCGTGAACCATTCAACCTTTCTTTTGGTATGGCAAAATATAATAGCTTGAGTGACGATAAGAGTAACATACAGATCATATAGGGTGAAACCGCCACACCAAAAAAACTGCTTGATTCCCTCCATTGTCAACTCATCACGTTTGACAAAATTCTTACAGGATCAGTCATCAAATTCACAGTAAATGGGAGTGAGGAGATGTGAAACACGTGATGAACACCGCCACTCCAAAAACATCCCTTCTTCTTCTTCCAGTCTCCGACGCTTCACCACCCGCCGCATCTGTGATATGGAAGAGGCCACAGCCTAAATGCCTTCGCGGAGCTTTGTGAGCCCGACATCAATTATGAAGCATATTAGTTTGCATAACGTATCAACCAACCGGATATATATTCATATCACTTCCAGGATATGAATGCTCCATATCAACATGAACATGTAATTTTATATCTTATATGTAACACTCTGATCTCAGCTTATAAATTATATATATCAACATTCTTCACGCAATCCACAATGAATTCGCTGGTGTTATCAGAGAACTTTTTGTATGTTGTCGATGCCATGATTGATAATAACTCAGTTTGTATGAATTGTTGGTCTCTCGCATCCTTCCACAAGTCTGGCGTTCTTCTACAGAGCTTAATTCTGGCATTATCGTAACATTTCACAGGTTTGTTTGGAATAATACTTAATTAGTTATATAAATTGCTGACAAATTAGTGAGTAGATTTTGTATTCTATGCAAAATTAATTAGGGCAGAAAATTGTGAGGGTGGTGATCGCTGGAAATTAGCTGTAGTGTCAGTAGATTTGTTTCAGAGTTGATTGACAATCATTTTAGTAACAATTTTACTATATAAGAAAGTAGTTAATGGTTCAATTAATATATGAGATTTACACAAGTTTTTAGCTCACACACTAACTCTGTTTTATTTGTTTAGTTTTTTTTATATGTATTTTTCTTCATAGCTATGTTGGCTTATGGTTAAAGAAGCCATTTCATATTCTACAAGTGGCATAGTAGCAGGTAGAATTGTTTTGGGTTAAATTTTTATTGTTGGAATTTTGCCAAAGTTAATCATGTCGAATTCTAACTAGATGCCAGTTCTAGAATTTAATGGGAATGATTATGATTATTGGTGCATTAAGATGCTAACCTTTTTTATTGGAAGAGATTTGTGGGAGATTATTGAATCAGGATATGAGGAGCCAACTGATTGGAATGCCCTTACAGCGAATGAGAGAACAACAAGAAAGGAAGCAAGGAAGAAGAATGCTTAAGCTTTGTTTCACATTCAGATAGTTCTCGATAAGAGCTTATTTCCAAGAATATCAGCGAAAGATGCGTGGGAGACTCTACAAGAAGCTTACCAAGGTAGTGATCAAGTTAAGATGGTCAAGCTTCAAACATTAAAGCGAGAATTCGAGAATTTGAAGATGCAAGAAGCTGAAAGTGTGAGTGACTATTGTGTGAGAGTCAAAAATGTGGTCAATAAAATGGCTACACTTGGAGAAACTGTAAGTAATGAAGTTTTAATTAAAAAGGTATTGAGATCTTTAACACATAAATGGAATCATGTTTTCATAATCATGGAAGAAAGTAAGGATTTGAAAAAACTACAGTTTGATCAATTGGTTGGATCTTTGATGTCTCATGAAGAAAGATTGAATGACACTTTTGAAGGTGTAGATAAAGCTTTTTCCTCTAAACTACAAATTACAAAGAATGAAGATGCAAGTAGCAACAGTGCCAAAATCAATCAAGGTCAAGGTAAATGGCAAAGCCAAAATTCTTCAAGAGTTAGAAGAAGAGGTGGCTCAAGTGGAAGAGGTAGTTTCAGAGGAAGAGGTAGAGGTAGATTTGATAAGAGAAATGTTTCAATGTTACTATTGTAACAGGTATGGCCACTTTGAAAAAGAATGCAGATTGAAAGAAGGTAAAAATGCTAATTATGCTCAAGAAGGTGGTGAGTATCCTCCAGATCACTTATTTTTATCTTATGCCAAAGGTGAAAATACTAATAAAGATGTTTGGTACCTAGATTTTGGATGCTCTAACCTTATGAAAGGGAATGAGAAGTTGTTTTCAACAAAGGATGGAAGTTTCAAACTCAAGATCCAGCTTGGTGATGATAAATCATTGGAGGTTGCTACCAAAGGAGCTATGGAAGTCCAAACAAAAGAAGGTATAAAGAGTATTCATGACATTTATTATACTCCACAATTGAAGCATAATTTGTTGAACATTGGGCAACTATGTGATAAAATTATAAAGTAGGTTTTGAAAATAAGACGTGTACTATATATGATAAGAATAAGGGAAATAAGGTGATCATTGTTGTGCCTATGACAAGAAATAAGATGCTTCCCTTAAGGTTTAATGAACATAACATCAATTTTGCAAATATGGCTTATGAGGATTCAAGTCGGTTATGGCATCTCAAGTATGGGCATTTAAATTTTCACAATTTGAAGTTTCTAACCTCACATGCATTAGTTTCTCGTTTTCCCAAGGTAAAAGAACATAAGGAGGTTTGTGAAGGATGTGCTAAAGGAAAGCATGCAAGGGAAAGGTATCCAAAGGGAATTGCATGGAGGGCTCATCACCCACTTCAGCTTGTTAATTCAGACAGATGTGGTCCTATGTAAACTAAGAGTTTGGGTAAGTCATCATATTTCATCACTTTTATTGATGATTACTCACGAAATTGTTGGGTATATTTTTTGAAGGCCAAAAGTGAAGCCCTGGATACATTCAAGAATTTCAAAGCCCTTGTAGAAAATGAGAAAGGGTGCAAGATCAAATGTTTGCAGATTGATCGTGGAGGAGAATTCTGCTCAAAATATTTCCAGAGTTATTGTGATATGAATGGCATCAGGAGGAAACATACTACAACATACACACCCCAACAGAATGGCATAATTGAAAGAAAGAATTGTACTGTGGTTGAAATGGCAAGATGCATGTTACAAACTAAGGGGTTAAGCAATTCTTATTGGGGAGATGCAGTTGCTGCAACAATGTACATCCTTAATTGTATCCCAACCAATGCATTGGAAAATATGACTCCTTATGAAGCTTGGTATGGAAAAAGGCCTAATGTTAATCATTTCAAAGTTTTCGGTTGTTTGGCTTATGTGCATGTACCTGATCAGAATAGAAAAAAGTTAGATGCAAAGAGTGAGTTATGTATTTTTATTGGGTATAGTGAGAAAAGCAAAGGTTATAAATCGTATAATCCTCTAACTAACAAGCTTATTGTCTCAAAAGATGTAATTTTTTATGAAGGGGGAGTTTATGGTCATCAAAAAGGCCATGTTGAGAAGACAATATTTGTTTTGAATGATGATATAATTGTTGATATTGATCATGAGAATCCAACTAATGTTTCTGTAACTAGTGGGTTGACTCCACCAAGCAGCACTTCATCAATTTCTTCAACATCAAGTTCAAGTCCAACTTATTATCCAAGTTCTACAAGGAAGGTAAGAAGATTGAATGATATTTATCAGAATATTGCAAATCAAGCACATGAAGAAATCCCAATAGGTGAGATAGTCAATTTTGCTTTATTAGCCAAGGCTGATTTTGAACCATCATGTTTTGAAGATGCATGTATTAATGAGGTTTGGATGCAAGCCATGCGAAAAGAGAAGGATTCCATTCAAAGGAATGACACTTGGAAGTTGACAGAGCTTCCACATGACAAGAAAAAGATTAGAACCAAATGGGTCTATAAAACTAAATTTAAGAGTGATGGGAGTGCTGGAAGACACAAAGGAAGATTAGTTGCTAAAGGATTCACACAGAAGTATGGAATTGGTTATGAAGAGACATTTGCACCAGTAGCAAGATAGGAGACCATTAGAATGTTGATTTCATTAGCAGCTCAGAAAAAGTGGAGCATACATTGTATGGACATGAAAAGTGCCTTCTTGAATGGATACTTAGAAGAGAAAGTATATGTGGAGCAACCACAAGGTTTTGAAGTGGAAGGATAGGAGAATAATGTCTACAAGCTGAAGAAGGCTTTGTATGGCCTCAAGCAAGCGCCAAGAGCGTGATATGTTAGGATTGATGGATACTTTCAGAAAAATGGCTTTTAGAGAAGTAAGGGTGATTCTACCCTTTACTACAAACAAGAAGGTATTGATATTCTAATCATATGTTTGTATGTTGATGATCTATTATATATGGGTAGTAGTTCTAAGATGAATGATAAATTCAAAGTTGCTATGATGAATGAATTTGAAATGAAAGATCTAGGCATCATGAAATATTTTCTAGTACTGGAGGTTTATCAAAGTAAGGATGAGATTTTCATTTGTCAGACAAAGTATGCACAGGATATGCTAAATAAATTTGATATGCTTGATTGTAATCCATCCCCTACTCTAAGTGCTCATGGAGAAGTGTTATGTAGAGATGATGGTGCTGATTTAGTTGATGAGAAAACTTACAGAAGTATTGTGGAGAGCTTGATATTTCTAACTCACACAAGGCCTGATATTACATACTCAGTTTCACTTGTTTCAAGGTATATGACAAATCCATCTGAAATACATATGAAGGCAACCAAGAGGATTTTAAGGTATGTGAAAGGCACTCTAAATTTTGGTATTCGTTACTACTCTTCTGAAAAGTTCAATCTTGTTGGATTTAGTGATTTAGACTTGAGAAGTAGTATTGATGACCGTAAGTCCACATTTGGAAATTGTTTCTCTTTTTGTTCTGGTTTGATTACATGGAGCTCAAAAAAACAAAGCATTGTTGCCCTCTCATCCATAGAAGCGGAGTGTGTTGCAGTTAACTCAACAAGTATACAAGCTCTTTGGCTCAGAAAAATTTTGGAAGAAATTGGAGAAAAACAAATTCAGTCAACAGTGATTTATTGTGATAATGTAAGTGCCATCAAGTTAGCAAAGAATCCAGTTCATCACAATACAAAGCATTTTGACATGAAATATCACTTCATTAGAGATTTGGTGCGTAAGAAGGATATTGAATTGAAGCATATAATTACTCAGCATCAGCTAGTAGATATCTTCACCAAAACAGTTGCAAAAACTCACGAAATAAGATAGTAAGTCCTCATTAATCATTAAGGGGGGGCGTTGGGAATAATTTTTAATTAGTTATGTAAATTGCTGACAAATTAGTCAACACATTTTGTGTTCTCTGCAAAATTAGAGCAGCAAATTGTTAGGGTGATCAAGGCTAGAAGTAGTGTCACTAGATTTATTTCAAAGTTGATTGATAATCATTTTGGTAACAATTTTACTATATAAAAATGTAGTTAATGGTTCAATTAATATATGAAATTTACAACAGTTTTTAGCTCACACATTAACTGTGTTTTATTTGTTTATTTTTTTTATATGTATTTTTCTTCATAATTATGTTGGCTTATTAACTAACTTAAAAAAACCATTTCATATTCTACCAAATGTAAGAGACTCTAATTTTTTTTTTTATATCCTTCAACATTATTAATAAAATAATAACCAATAAGAATATTTGATCTGTTTATTGAGAAGCTCGACCCCAATAAACTCAACCCGAATCTACAACTACTCTGCCCTTTAAACCAAATAGCTCG
>APFE030077652.1:0-39057 GCA_000404065.3 Pinus taeda
GACATGCTACTTATGCTTATTATTATTTAACATTATTATGTCAGCCACTTATAAAATTGAAATAATACAAAACATATAAGATTTGAAATCTTTTCATTTTTTTTTTGTTGAACAATCAACTCCCCCTGAACACATGCTACTACTAATCTTGTAGACCCCCCTGATCTTATTCACTATTCTTCTCTATGACCTCCTAATATACACTGATTGTTGACAAAAAATGACATATTCCTTCTTTCCTTTTTCTTATTATGGATCCATATCTACTATTCACACCACCTTCTCACACCATCTTTACTTCAATTCACTTGTTCATCTTGCTTTCTAGCTAAATGAAATTTACATACTACCCTCAATATATCTCCAGTGGACCTTTCAACTAACCATTATTCTCTTGTAGCTCACCATCAATGATTTGTATGTCCTTTATGTTACTTGAGGTGTTTTTGTCCCTCACTTTTCTCTAATTGATGTGGTAAGAGAGATAACATTCTCATACTACAATCTTTCAGTTTACATTTATTAAGGACGTATGCAATGTTTGAGGTCCTAGTTGTTGTTGCTACAATTTACCGAATTCTTCCTCATTTTACATCCTTTATATGAGAATGTGATGTCATTTATGTTATCAACCATTTTACTTAAACATAAAACATTTTTGTTTAAACCTTCGACAAACAAGACTTCTTTAGCCTTACTTTTCTCATTGTCAAGGCCAACTAGCCTTTTTCCCATTATTTTGGTTGATGTATTTTCTCTGAGAATGGCACTGGTAATTTTGACTTCCTTGAGTAAGATAACTTTTTATTTGTCTCATGTTATGTGACTCGAGCAATGATTATCTATATATGATTGGTCCTCTTTATCTTCACTACAAAGAGGTAAAATGCATTTTTTGCTTTATTTATTCTTTCTTTTTCCATGTTGATCCAAGTGGATATTGGTCACCACCCACCTATTCCACTTGGACCCCCACTATTGTACCATTATTTCTTTTAGTTGTCATAATTGTAGCACAGTTTACTATTTTTGGTAGTTTTTCAAGTGTTGAACTTCCATAGCCATTTTGAGGCCATACACGACGTTTTTTTGGAAAATGAGCAAACATCATTCTATGATTGACGTTTGTAGTCAAACGTTATAGTCCTTGGATAGATATTTCTAGTGAGGTTCATTTGTGTCAAACGGAGATATTATACCAAATTTACAACCCCGAGAAGTTGATGTACTAGTTTACCCTAAGAGGGCCCATAGTTTTGGCGCTTCATCTCCTAGGGTTATGTTTTTGGATGTTTAGGGTTTTCCATTGTTTCTCAATAATAAATAGGTGTTCGAGACTCATTGTAACAAAGTTCAGAGGCATGTAGCTGCCACATATCTTCTCAGAGATAAGCTAGCATGACCCGAGCTAGTTTATTTCCATTTTGTATGTAAGAATATTTAAGTTCTTTGAATGTAATGAAATGAAGTTTTATTTCTATTGCATCTATGTGTTTATGTTTATATCTGTATTTTGTTGTGTTCTTGTATAAGTCTAAATTAGTGGTGTAAGAGGAGTATGCTCTTTCTCTGTTTTTCTTTGCATGTCTAGAATGAGGATGGGGTATAAGGAATTAGGGCTCGAACTAGTTGAAGATTTTCAATACCAGCCCCACAAACCCCGACGGCCTCCCATGGAGAAAGAAAAGAAAGACGAGGGAACAAGATATCCCTTCAAAATATTTCTTGAAGAATCCCTGGAGCGATAGAGGAACACAATGATGGACAATTTTCCCAGATCCTTCGACAGATGCCCATATGTCACGCATCTTCATCCAAAAGCCACTCTGGTGGCATCACTCCCTTCAAGTTACAATTGTAATTTGACATTCCCATATTTGAAGGCCAGATAGATGCATACATCGTAGATAGATGGTTAAATATGTTGGAAGGGTATTTTTCAATTCACAAATTTTCCAATAGGGAAAATATTAATTTTGCACTCCTCAAGGTCACCCCCCACATCAAGAACTGGTGGGAAACCTACTGTGAGTAGAAGGATGAGAGGGAACCCTGACTGTTTTCAACCACACCCACTTGGAACTCTTTCTGAGATAACATCAAGGAGCAGTATTAACCTATTAGGAGATATAAAGATAAGTACATAAAGTGGACCACACTACAAAAGGGAAGGGACCAAGATGTGCTGAAGTTCACAAATATTTATCACACACTTCGCACGAAGTTGGTTATCAAGGATTCTGAGTGGCATCTGGTAGTCAAGTACCGGGGTTGTATGCAAAAGCACAACTATGAGATGGAGTTCCTAGACATTTCCTCACTTGGCACCGCCCACCGATATGATGTCAAGATCAAGCAAAAGATTAAATAGGAGAAGCGAGACTTTGGATCTGTGAATTCGAATTAAGGGAAAGGTGCCCCCAAACCATAGAACAAAGGACAAAGCTAAGGTGGAGTGACCCAAGATAACCCATTGAACCTGCAATCAAATAACAACACCACGAAGAGAAAGAAGGACATAGGAAAGTGGTGTGAGTTCCACAAGAGCCCCACTCACAACACAAGTGAGCGTCGAAGCAAGCAGTCACTAGCCAAGCAGTCTAAGTTCGAAACCAGCAAGGGAAATGAAAAAGGGAAGTAGATTATTGATGTAGATCCTAGTGCCACTATTGCCACCACCAAGATCTAGAAGATTGAACTCGAAGATCCAAAGGAGGGGCAACATCTCTTCCACTCACATATGTGGGTGGACGATTCATCATTGCAATTCATTATTGAAAACAGAAGCCAAAATAACCTCATTTCAGAAGAGGTCATGAAATATTTGGGCTTACCAATCACACCACACCTGCATTTGTACACCATCAGGTGGCTTCACCAAGGATGAGATCTCCACAATAGCCAGAAGTGTCACCTTCCCTATAACATCAAGCCCTTCTTGGATGAGGTATTGTGTGATGTTTCTCCTCTCTAACATTCTGATGTTCTTAGGTCAACCATACTATGGAAGTGTCATGTGTGTATGTTTCAAGGCCTTGCACTGCTATTATTTCTCTCGTTAATAAGTTATATAGGATACCATAGGTAGCCCCACTTACCATCATCTCTTTTATCTCTGCTAAACAATGTAGTAAGATCATCTCCCATATCAGGAAATTTATTTTCTTTCTCATTCACTCTCAAAGTAAGGGGAAGATCATGGCCACATCCATGACCCTCAGGAAGGGTTCGCCCACGTAGTAGAAGCAAGTGGATAAGGTTGTGGATAAATACATGGACATCTTCTCCTCACCCATAGGGGTACCCTTGCACTATCAGGTCAAGCATTTGATCGATACAACTCCTGGAGCACCTCTATCCAACATGCCGATATATCATTATAACATTTTAGAAAATAAAGAGATCAAGCAGAAAATCTAGGAGTTTCTACAAAAAGGGCACATCCAAATAAGTTCCTAGCCTTGTGGAAGCTCAATTGTACTTGTACAGAAGAAGAATGGGACCTAGAGGCTCTGCATTGATTATCAGGCACTAAACAAGATCAATGTGAGGAACACGTATCCAATTCCATGAATTGATGACCTTCTACACCAACTCAAGGGGGGGCAAGTATTTCAGCAAGATCGATCTGAATTTTATCTATCACCATGTTCCAATAAATCCCACAGATGTATGGAAGAACAAATTCAAATCCTAGGAAGGCCTTTTTGAATGGTTGGTTATGCCCTTCGGGTTGACAAATTCCCCTGATACTTTTGTGAGGCTAATGGATGACATCTTTCAAACCTTCACGAACTCATTAGTGGTTGTTTATCTAGATGACATCCTCATCTTCAACAAGAGTTAGGAAGAACACTTGCAACACATTAGGTGGGTCCTTCAAACCCTGTGGCAGCACAAACTATGTGGCAAATTTGATAAATGCATCTTTGGCATGAGCTAGGTGCAATATATGGGTTACATCATAGATGAGCGAGGCACACATGTGGAACCGTCTAAGATTAAAGTCATTCGGAATTGGCCAGCCCCAACCACTCTAACAGGGTTTCACAACTTTTTGGGCCTTGCAAATTTATATTGGAGGTTTGTGTTGGGATTCCCCCATATCGCTTGGCCTTTGAGTCAGAGTCGCAATAGAAGGTGTTTTTTTATTTGAAGCACAACCTCTCCTATACATCGGTATTCACATTTCCATACCTACAAAAACTATTTGAAATTGAGACAGATGCCTTTGACTATGCTATTGGTGCAGTCCCGACCCATCACGGGAATCAAGTGACCTATCATAGTGAGACACTTTTTGATACAATTTGAAAGTAGCCCACATATGATAAAGAGAAGTGTTCCATCATGCAGGCTTGTGGGAAATGGAACCATTACATTCTTGAGAATGAGATGATCATCCACATCGATAATAGACCTCTTTAGTTTATAGAGACACAAGGGAAGTTGTAGAACAATTTCCATCATAAGTGGTCTACATATCTGCAACAATTCTTCTTTGACAATAGATATAAAAATGGAAACACCAATCATGTTGCATACTACCTCAGACATCTCCCAATTGCGTCATTGACTATTGTTCTTAACTCTTGAGGCCACGAGACCTTTGGATGGACGCAACTATCCAAAAATGATCCAGAGTTCACCTCCACACACCATATGCTAGTTGATGGCAAGCAAGTTCCTGAATTCCACCTCCGAGACAGATTATTATGATACCTAGGCTACCTTTTTGTTCTATAAAGTGAGCATGCCAAGCTGATTTGGGAGGCACACTATAGTTAGGTCATATGACACTTTGGTGTGGAGAAAATTGTGGTCGTACTACACAAGTAATTTAATATGCCAAAACTCTGACATGATTTTGGGAAATATATCAAATCCTGCACTACCTATGCCATTACCAAGACAAGCATAAAGAAGCAAGGTTGTACACTCCTCTACCTAATCCCATCCATCTTTTGGAATCCAACTCTATGGACTATCTATCTAGACTCCCTTCTACCAAACATGGTAATGATTGTGTATTTGTGGTCGTGGACAAATTTCCTAAGATGGTTATATTGGCAATATGTAAGAAGAGTATCACAGTAGAGTACACTACCAAACTCTTCTTTAAATGAGTGTGGGTACATTTTGGGATCCCGCAGACCATTATATCATATCAGGATAGAATGACCCTGAGCACATTCTAGTCAAGTTGACACTATTGGACACCAAGCTCACCAAGTCAACTGCATTCCATCCCCAGATTGATGGCTAGACAAAGGTAATCAACAAGATGATAATGCACATACTCTGCATGTACAACTCCAAGCGTCCACGAACCTGGTATGAGAGTCTTCCATATGTGCAACATAGTTATAACAAAGCTCTCAATATCTCGAATGGTCGACGTCCCTTTCAAGTGGGTCTAGGATTTCAACCATTGTGTTTAATTGATGTTGTCATGCATCATACGACTACACAGACAGAATCCACACATTTACTATCTGAGGTTGATAAAGCAACCAGATTTATTGAATGCATCAAACACATCTGCCAGTAGGTTCACGACATCTTGGAGAAGTTCAGTTCCAAGTAAAAGCAACGACATGATCAACATTGGATGCCATGAAAGTTTCAGGTGCGCGAAAAAGTGTGGTTGCATTTGTAGAAAGAACACCTTACTGTAGCACACTAGAAGCTCATACCACTCTGATACAAGCCTTAAAACATTACCAATGTTTTTGGAGATAATATTTTTGAGCAGAGAATCCCCCCATTCCTTGGATTACACCTAGTGTTCAATGTAGACCACCTTCGGCCATATTTTCCACCATTACTAGACACACCAGACATTACATAACAACTCACACCAATAAAGATAAAATCAAACTACATGGAATAGGCCACAACTAATCGGATCATGGAAACGTAGATCAAGAACACTCAATAGTATAATATCCAAATGTAGTGGGCTATCAATGTTGGCCAAATCTTGCACCAAGGCAATTGGCTCACTAGGGACGAAGTTCAATGAATTTTCCCCATCTCATGGAGGTTCTCAATATAATGGGGTACATTGCTTCCTAAGGGGGGAGGAATGATCCAAGTGGATATTGGTGGCCACCCGCCTATTCCACTTGGACCCCCACCATTATACCATTATGTCTTTCAATTTTCGTAATTGTAGAACAATTTACTATTTTTGGAAGTTTTTCAAGCTTTGAACTTCCAGAGTCATTTTGAGGCCCTAAATAATGTTTTTTTGGAAAACGAGAAAACATGAGACCTTGATTGATGTTTGTAGTCAAATTTATATTCCTTTGATATATATATTTATAACTAGGTATCGTGCATATCAAATAGAGATTGTATGCCAAAGTTAGGACCCTAGGAAGTTTATGTGTCAATTTTACCTAATGGGGACCATAGTTTTGGTGCTTCATCTCCTAGGGTTAGGTTTTTGGATGTTTAGGGTTTTCCATTGTTTCTCAATAATAAATAGGCCTTTGATACTCATTGTAACATAGTTCAGAACATGTAGCTACCAGATATCTTCTCAGAGATAAGCCACCATCGCCCAAGCTAGTTTATTTCCATTATGTATGTAAACATATTTTAGTTCTCTGATATTAATTAAACAAAGTTTCATTTATGTTGCATCTCTGTGTTTATTTTTATATCTGTATTATGTTGCATTCCTGCATAAGTCTGGACCACATGTCCTTGTGCTTTCTTCTTGTTTCATTTTTGTGTATTAATCAGGAAACTTCTATGGCCACTTGTTTGGTGTCCATGATTATCATATTTAAATCCTTCAGGGACATCCAATAAGGGAAAAAATTAGTTGTAACTCAATACCACCTTCATGAGAGTTAGTCGATTTATTCCTTTCAAAGTTACATTAGGAGGGCCTTCTTGAGGAATTCATTATTTTACCAATTGTTTTTTTAATTTTACTCTAATTGGGTTTATGAGAAAAAATAGATCTATGTTGATTTATTGCTCCATTTAACCTGCTTCCTTTACTGCTAATATGAATATGTAAATTTGTTGGTCCTTAGCTTGATTTGTGCCTTTGTTTTCATTGTTATTATCTCTTTTCTTGTGCATTAAATGCCCATTTGCCAGATGCCATGTATTTCCTTGACTTCAAGAATAGATTACAAATTCAAACTCTTCTACTTCTTTACGCCTCTTTTCCTAAAAAAAATTATTCCTTTTTTTCTTATTCTAAGAAGAAGGTCTGATCTTGCCACTTTTACACTCAATTTCTTTGTGCCCATAATTTGTACAATTATAACATTCAATGTAATTGAGAAAAGGAGAAATAAATTGTTTCTTATAAGAATGTACCTATGGGGATTTTCAAGTATGTTGTCCCTAGTTCTTGACGACTGATAAGGCTAATTTCTAACATGATTATCTGCTAGGTAGGTTTTATAATGGACAACTCTATGGAAAAGAATTGTACACGAATGACATCTACCATAAAAAAAGTACAAATGAATAAAAAATAAATAAAAATAAAAATTGTACTTACTGACAATTTTTCTTTCTTGATATGGTTTGTTGTTTCTTTAATAGATTTATCTTTGAGGGATATAGTGATTTTGTTGAATTCTTTATTGACCTTCTTAGTTGTTCGAAATATTGTAAGTTTCCCTCTTCTGATGTTGTTGATTTATATTTTCCTTATCTATATTGGTGTTAGGTCCTTTGATTTCATTAACATAGTTAATTGGTTCTTTTCCTTCAACCTTGTTGGTGCATGATTCTTCTTCATGACCTTGACCAGTCTTGATGAGAGGAGATCTTTGGCTACTAAGAATATCATTTAAAATGTTGGTACTATTATCAAACATTTGATATTGATTTATCTATTCATTGGTATTTTCCAAATCATTTCTCAATGAGACAATCTCAACTTTTAATCTCTCACAAACACCTTCTCCTTCAATCAGTTAACTAGTCATCACTTCTTTCATTCTTTTGGCTTCTTCTAAATCTATTTTCAGAATAATGAAGGATGAACCTTAGATATGTGTCCTTCTTTCTTATGCTCCTTGGATAGACCCTTTCTTAAGGATGTATTATCATTTTTTAGTCTTTCATAACTATTTTCCTTGTGCTTTAGCTTCTTTGATAGGATTTATTCAATTATTTTTGCTTCTTCTAGGTGGACCTTTTAAAGATTCACTGAATTGTTATCAGAAGAATGACTTTAGTTTTCAGAATCTTTCAATTTTTCCTTCATTCTTATGTTCTCTCTTTTGGCCTTCTTTAACTTATCTAGAGTAGTAATCAACTCTCCTTCAAGATTTACTCTATATTCTTCTTCATCTATCTCATTAGGGGAACTAACATGTTCAAATCTATGGTATATTTCACTTTCAACTTCTTTTTCTTATGAATCTAATATCTCTTTCTGATTGGCTTTAATTTCTTGAACAATATGATGATCCTATATAGCCATGAGTATAGATCCCTCTTCATAAATACTAGATGTATGTCTTTCTCTTTTTTTCTAACAAGCAATCATCTTCTAAGGAGTAAACACTTTTTCTATTTAGCTCGTAATATTTTCTCTGAACATCATGTTCTTCATTATCACTACCATTTTCTAAAATTACATATAGACATTTAGAAGAAAGATAACTTATTCTTCTACAATTAAAAAAGAAAACAAACTTACCTACGAATGTCGCTCCTTCTCCATCTTCTCTACTGTCTATCTCGAGATTTGATAAATTAGTAGCATTGTGACCTATTTCTCCACATTTGAAGTATTTGATAAGTTGCTTACATTTTTCTGATATCTTGTGTTGCCTCCTTTCGATCCGAGCTTTGTTCTTATAAGAGTCGTCTCTTAATCAATCATGCTATTTGATATTCTTTAAATATATGTGTACTTTTTCGTTCTAAGAATATTTCTTGACTTCGAATGCCATGTGAGAATATTAATCATAGATGAATTGCAACTTATTGCATATCTCATTTTCACTCTCTCAACAAATTACCTTGTTAGAATTTTATTTAGACAACCCATTCAAGATTGTCTTCATATCTTCAATATTATAGTCATTCTCCTTTCCATTTACAATGGATAGCCATACATCCAACCCAAGAACCTTTAAATAGATTTTATTCTTTCCTTTTAGAGTGCATAATATGATCCATTTAATAATGATATTCCATATAATGGGGAAAGATAATATTAGTTAGCCATGATCCCTTGAGATATAAATGCTAGTGGTCACAAACTATTATTGAATGAATCGAATTTGATACAAATTGTTAGAAACTAGGATAATATTGAGAGCGCGATGAATTAGTATTATATAATTTCCAATATTTAATATTATTTTGCTATAACTAATCAATCACACAACAACAAAATTGATCATACATCATACACATATGAGACACATATATTTACATGGAAACCCATAAAGGGATAAAACCAAAAATATTCCTTTTTTTCCTAATTTAAATGCAACCTCCAACCAACTGTTACTTCAAATTTACTGGCACCAACCAAAAGGAGACAATCATCCCCTATTCTACAAGCACCAACTCGCAGGAGGCACCAACACCTTTTGAATTACAATCACCCACTTGTTAGTGCCACCAAGCCCTATTGTTTGCAAGTACCAACCTTATCTTTACACGCACCAACCTAAAGGAAGAACCAACTCCTTGAAGTTTATAGGAAGCAACATAAGGGAAACACCCACTCCCTATATCGAAGAACCACATTGATTTTCCTTATAGATCCCTATTTTATCCTTTTTTAAACTCAAACTCATAAGATTTATTTCAATTCAAACAGTTTGACTTATTTGTAATGATGTCACTTATTCAACTCTCACACAACTAGATATTTTATTGCAACACAAATATGCTTAGACCTGTAATACTTTATATTTTTGTTCTCATGTTATATGAAGCTCTTATTCTCTATCTCAAATATGAATTATTATTCCCTAAATATAGACTACATTTTCATAAGAATTTTCAATTGTATCCTATGGTATACTCGTTGGTTCTTGATGTCATTTTTTCTTCCTCTACAATATGGTTCACACCTCTTATCCCAACATCTCTTAAACAATAACTTAACATAATTGTTTCTTTTGGAGTTCCTCTCATTTTCATTCACAATATGCATTTCAAATATACACCAGCCAAATTCATTTGGTTTTTTAACGATATAAGTTAAACATCCTCTTCACTCTTCATTCTTCCTATGATTTGTTCTTTAGGTAAAGTGAGAAGGTAATCGCGTCACACAAAGAGAGAAAAATAAAAATAAACTCAACTCTCTTGCTTTGGTTCTCTGTATTTAATATACTTGATTTGGTTTAGATGCGCACTCAATAAACTCAGTGACACGCACATCATCGCCATTTAATTTGTATTTATAGTTTATGGTTTATGATGTAATGGCTTATATAGGACCAACATGAGGAGTTTACTAGCCCCCATAAATTAATAATCATGGGTTGTCACCTTCAATAAATTCAATGTTGAACCCATTATTTACACTAAATTTTCATGTACTTTTTTGATAGGGTCAAGGCCACATGACATTGTTCCAATCACTTTTTCCCTTGGGGGCTTATTTCCTTGACCCATAAGACCATGTCACACGACCATGTCCTTAACCATCCAAGGGGAAAAATCTATGGATATCATGCTATCATCATGGTGACATCATCATGTCACATGGCACTCTTTGGGTGGTTCCGTGTGTGATTTTGAACCAAACCACTGGATCACCCAAAAGCACAATATACAAGTGATACATGGCACCCTTCAATGCGTCCATGTGTATCCACATCATCACCTTGAGCCATGACATTTCTCTGTCACTACCACCTATCCCCAAATGTGTTTCCCTATCATGTTATGGTCCACTTGGATGCCACTTGTGTTACTTATCACTCTTCTCCCATGCTTTTGAGTGCACACTAATTGGACCAAGTGCTATGATAAGAACTTGAGTACTTAGCCCAAGCACCATGTGACTAGAGACTATGACTATATGCCTTATTTTCCACTTCTTGGTGTTGATGCAACGTATGTGCCACACTTTTTTACCACTTGTTCCACAAATATTATATGTGTTAAAACTATTTTGTGAATTCCAATAGTTTTGCAGACACCCAAATAGTGGTTTTTGTACCTAGCGATGGGGGAGGGGAAATATATTTGAGCCATCGACGGGAAATACCTTTTGTACAACCTCCCTAAGAGATAAGCTCTTCCTCCCATTTCTTATGGAACCTTTCCCTCCTATAAATGTCTCCTCCATGAATGAGACCAGTTAGCTTGGAGCAAGCTTGGAGGTAGCTTGGATGTAACTGGATAATAGCTAGATGTGAGTTGATAGTTTCATGTTTCTAAGAGTGGAGTAGAGGTAGAGAGTGTTATTGGAGTGTGGAAGTAGCCTCATATGTATTTTGGCTTGATATTGTTTGAGGAGAGTTGATTTGAGAACTTTCTAGCATCAACCTTTCGAACTGAAGAGAGAGTCATTTGTTCCCTTGGGAGATGGTTCACAAGTAAATGCTTACGGAGACATACCGATGGAAACCTTCGAGGAGACTTACGACATGAAGGTTCGGTTGTAAGTTTTACTTTGATTTATATTAATACAAATCAATAGCTTGTTTCCTATATCGCATGTTGAAATTGTATGTCGATAGCTTGAGGTTCCTTGACTCTTCAAGTAGATTGTTTAGTTGTTTCCTATTACATTCGTGGTGTTTCTCTACATGTTGTTTTCAGGTACAAGTGATTAGAAGAACAAGAGCTAGAATGACACGACGGGGACTTCATCGAACATCGATCTGAAGGTAGGCCTTCATAACACCATCTTTCTAAGGAAATTTTCTTTGGTATTGTCTTTGCGGTGACTAGACCCACTCTAGGGCTAGAGGGGTTGCCTCTGTCCACAGAGGGAACTTGCCTGTGTCACACCTACCACCCCTTAAAATTAAATTGAATTATTATAATAAACTATTATAATAATACATAATATTGTAATTAGATTAAAAAGGAAAAATAAAATAATATACATAAAACAATTTCCAATTTCCCTTAAGAAAGATATTATACATTTTTTAATTATATATGTAAAATATTTAAATAAAAAATGTTCTATTTATATTGAACTATGTTTGTGATTTATGGCATACATATTCATTGTAAACACAAACATTAAATAAAACTCAAACATCAAACATTACCATACACAATCACAAACATAGTACAAAAATGCCATCAATCATAAAATAACATGAATACAAAAACAAGAGTTGTTTTAATGCATTTAAAAATTACATACTAAAAACTAAGAAATGGAAAAGGAGAGAGGATGCACAAGCATTTAAGAACAGCCATAGTTCATTTTCAAGGGCATTGAGAAGGGGCTTTTTAGCCTCTTCAAACAAAAAATATTTTTTTTATTATGAGATTTTCAAGAGTAAATACATAATGAATAAATAAATGCTAATTTCTGTCATGAACATGGGGGAGATGTAAATGCTTTGTCCATACATATATATTCCAGTCATTCTCTGCAAAAATAATATCTCTTAAAAGTCAGTGACAATAAAAAAAATATACATAATCTATTCTTACCTCACAAAACTATCCTTTTTCTTTTTCATTTCTATTTCTAAATTTAATATTTATTTATGATTTATCTAACAAAAACTTTGAAAAGAAAAACAAAAACAAAAAAAAATTGACACCTGCGTATCCTAAAGCCCATCAATCACGGAAGGAGCAGCATCCTAAATGCCATCAATTAGTTGGCTGCTCCTTGCATCCATTCCTGTGGAGAAGCTGAAAATAAACCTACAACAATCAAATCAAACTAATAAAGTTCACTGGGGTGGGGTTATCCCATTTTTAATGTATAACATGATGAAAAATAAGAAAATATACCCATATTTGCATGATATATGACTAGATCGAGTGGACTGCGGCTGGGAAGGATATAGAAAACACACAGTGGTCAGGTCAGACATTTTGATTTGTGATTCCCATAAAATCAGATGAAGTTGTTGCTCTCTCGCTCGCTGACATGCCTTTTCCTTTGAGCTTTTTGTACGGAATTTGTTCTATGCACAGGGTCGGGGTCGGTCCCACTAGAGTACAGGTAGGGCGTAGGGCATATATATATGTATATATAAATTTGGGATGGGAATACCGGCACGAGCTCCACCCCCTCCACTCCACACTGCTCATATGCTCCATGTAACACTCCACATCTTCTCATCTTCTCCATATAACACTCCACGTTGCTCATCTTCTCCATATACGGGAGAAACTGTCCTTCTAGGTCATCCCTTCATAACACTCAGCCCGCTCATCATTTCACTTGAAAAGAGAGAAGGATCTTCATCTCCACCATAAATTCGATTACCTTCTCATTCATTCTCAGCGAAAGAACAGAGTGCAATCATTAAAACCCTCCTACTCAATCCTGGAAAAACAAACCAAAAAACCCTTCATAACACTCGGCCCATGTGGATCTGATCTCGTCAAAATAAGTGCACTGTTTGAATGTGCGTCCTTTGTCAAACATATTGAAAGGAAAGGCTATTGAATCCAACTATTCTGCCGAATCATTAAAATCAAAACCCAATTCGTTTGTGAGAGAAAAAACTGAACAGCTACAAAACAAAACAGTGCATAATTTGAAATCCAACATCTACAGAAAGAGATTTTAGAATCAAAAGATTGGACAAATCTCACCACTATTTTTATATTGTCCTGTCCACCATGCCGCATAAAATAATTTTAGCACAGTAGTACAAGTACATTTCATGCAATTCTCTGCGTCGCGTCATGTGAAAAAAAAAAATTATTCAGTTGAGATTCCCGTGAAATCTATGCGATTCAATTATTTAATCCTCCCAAATTCTAAGAGATAAGTTACGCATTTTATACATACATTATCAGACCTGCTTGTTTTGGCAGTGCAAGCCAAGTTCCATGGCCTTGTTTAATAAGCACCGTATAGACCTCTGTTTTTGGGTTGTGCAAACCAATTTCCATGGGTATCAGAGAATTTGAATTGAATTGAAGTGCAGTAGCGGCCACGGGTATCAGAGATTTGTCTCTGAATTGAAGCGCAACAGCAGACATAGGTTTTAAAGAATTGAAGCGCTTCAATTTTCAGCAACACAGCACCGGGCAGTGATTGAATTGAGCACAGCAAGCATTAACAATTGTGTTAAGAACGACCCATGATATTTAACAGCTTTAAAAGGGTCGATCCAAAATCAAATCAAATGACCAAAATCAAATTACAGGTTGAAAAGGGCCAATCCCAAACCAACAATGACGTCACTTACTAAGCCAATCTAAAATCTGTATCAAGGTTTAAAAAAAATCAAACCCAATGAAAACAGATCTTACATGTACATAAATTAATCTTTATAAACATTAAAATAAATATAACTACAAAATATTTTATTTTAATCATTTATATATATGCATATAAACACATGTAACTATTAAATAATGAATATTGTTATATTATTTAAAAAGTTTTTTGGATCATTAGAAATTGAAGATTTTTTTATAAAGTAAATATTTTATATAAAGATTAAATTATATTAAATTTAAATTTAAATATTTTTTTTTCTTAATTAGACTATTTCTATATTAAAAACAAAGTATTTTACAGCAGGGCCGCAGCCTTGACATTTCTAGCCAATACCGTGGCATTCTGACATACTCATATGACAAATTTGCATTAGATTAGCATGTTTTCGGATCGATTGGAAACCAATCTCCAGTTTGCGCGTGTCTCGGCTGAACCATGAGTGCGCCTGACGCTTACACTGACCATTTGATGGAAGGGAGTGTATCAGGTTGTCTTCCTGACCAAAAATGCGCTGCCAGCTATGGGCATTCTCCAGCTCAGAAGTGGGCCTGATTGAACATAGGACGACCGCCTTCATTGACTTGCGTGGCCAGTTTCGAGCCTTAGTGAGAGGAGCTGGACATTGGCAGTGACCAATGGCACCTGCGAGTGATCCTTTGCCTGACATCTCCAACCTTATCTTGCTAGCATTCCGATCAGCGCCTCTCTGCCTGGATTGAATAGTCATGTTGCGCCAGAGCGATGCATTCCTTCTGTAGTTGTTCATCATTTGTATCACTGAGAGGGCTTGAGAAGTTGTTAATCTGCTGATTGACCCCTTGGTTAGCCATTTTGTCTGCCACTTTGTTGGCTGTGTGCCTTATGTGCCTGAAAGTGATGCTTCGGGGTATCCGCAACCTTTCCTCCATTTGCTCCAGTCTGCTAAGTAGTCTCCAACTTGTGGCTGGTTTAGAAGCTGGGGAGCCTGCCTGGATTCTGATGATCGCTGCTATTATTATGAAAGAGTCTCCTTCAACCTCAAGAGGATACAAGTTTTCTTGCTCTGCTATGCAGATTCCTTTCCAGATTCCTTCCAGCTCCGCTGCATCGTTGGTGTCGATGCCGATATTGCCGTGATAAATGTGTCTGATTGTGCCCATTTCATCTCTGAAGACTCCTCCGTAACCAGCAGGTCCTGGGTTTCCCTTAGTCGCGCCATCAAATTTTAATTTGAACGAATTGGGAGCAGGGGGAGACCAGATTAGAGGAGATGCAGAGCTGGCTGGGGAACAGGGGTTGATTTGGACCGGAGAGGAAAAGTCCATGTTCCAGGCATTTAAGATGAGGCGTTCCTGAGGGAGTTCTGACAGGTCCGCAGGTAGCCATTGTCTTAATGCTAGAGTCTCTCGCAGATTGTACTGGAGGAGAAGCCATAGAGTATCGATGGGCTTGCTGGAGTTGTTGAAGACTCTATTGTTTCTCTCTTTCAATAATATCCAGTAAGAGAAACCTGGGATGACGTTCCATAGAGAGTTTAACAGAGAGCTTTGAAAGGGATTCCTTGGCCAGTTTCTGATGGTTTATGCAATATCTCCTTGTCTTCTGCCAGATCTTCTGTTGCAGTTATCAATTTTCTCCCATAATTGAGTAGCAAGAGGACAGGTATCCATTAGATGCACAACTGTTTCTGCGTTGAGGTTGCAGTTAGGACATCTTGAAGGTCCTATGAAGCCTCGTTTTTGCAACTTGTCCCATGTTAGAATTCGTTGTTTTCCTACCAGCCATAAGAAAGTGGAGACCTTGGGCCATATACCTGGTTTCCATACTTGATCCCAGTGTTTGTCTTTGTTTGCCTGCGTGGGAGTGTAGCGTAGATGATGTGCTTCCTTCGTGGTAAACATACCTTTAGGCGTGTGACCCCAATGAAGCTTGTCCTGTTGATCAGATTGCTTGATTTTCCTTTGATTCAGCTCCTTCTCTATCTCTGTGTAGGATTCTCCTTGCAAGTTGGCCTGCTAAGTGCTTGCTGATTTCCAGCAATGAAAATCGTGAGATCTTTGTTGTTGCCAAAATTGATGAACGTTGATAATATCAGCATGATGCATAAAAATCAAATATTATTTATTTTATTGCGCTTAGTTTTATGTTTTAAGCATACTATCTATATTAATTATAGAAATTTATAATTTAATAAAAAATTATACTTTCGGTAAGTACAATAAAAGTTTTTAATTTATCTTTTGGAATTGAATTGTCCTCAGAATGAGAGAGTGCTCCCAACCAATTAAGTTACCAACTCTAGAAGAGTTGGATTTGGAATTAAATTAATTATGAGTAAGGTATTTTAAAATTCAAAATATATCATGTTGTTGTTATTATTATTATTTTTAATTTTTTATATCTAGATTTTCTTTTAGCAATAGTAATATTTTGAAACAAAACAAATTTGACCAGACCTTTTTCATAATGAGTTTGGGATTCAACATTGAATATATGATAATTGATCATCCTCTTTGATAAAATAATTTAAACCATTACAACTCACATCTTAATCTCTGTCTATTCAATCAGTTTGGGAAGGATGGAGTTCAAAACTATTTAGATTTCAATATAAGGAAAACATTCGAGACTAAATTTAATTCATATATTCTCTCTCTCTCTCTCTTCAAAAAAACCATATTAAAAATGCTTCACCCAAATTTTATATAATAAAAACATGCATCTTAAAAATCACCAAAACTCTAAAAACTTTAAAAATCCTTAGAAATTATCAAAATTAAGAGATATTGGCAAGTTATACACTATTTTCTCGTCTTGTTTTATGACTTCACGACATGAGGAAACGTGAACAAGGAAGGAGCACCAATAGATTAAGATAAAGAATACGAGAGTCTCATTTACTCATTTACAAAGGAGAGATATGATGCAAACCAACAATAGAAGAAGAGAACACAAAAGTTTAGAGTGTGTTAATTGCACAAGCACAAAGATTGTAAACATTATAAGAAAAGGAAAAAAGACGAGTCTAGATTAATTGGAGATGAGTTAGGGAAGAGAACATTGGGTCGATGGGCTCCCAGTGGAAGAAGGATTTTGATAAGAGGGAATTATAGTGGGGAAAAGAGACCATCAACAAAGTGATTCATGGCAACTAGGTAAAGCTACATAAATGCATGCCTTAAGGGAAAGGGAATGTCGATATGTAATTGGAGGGAAAACCCAATTTTACAAAGTGACATCAAATGATGAGAAATCATTATGAGATTAGACAAGCCATGATGGTATCAAGAAGGAAACATAATGCTAAATGGTGAAAGGAAAGAAGTTATGTTGAAGAATAGATTGAACATGACTAATAGTGGACGTGTAAAAGCATTGTGATAATGTACCACCAATACCAACTGAGATAGAAAAAGCTACATGTGGATCAAGGGCTAACAAGTCAAAGATTTATTACATCCTAGAGAATAGTATCATATAACTTGAATCAAGATGGGAGATTGTACATATCATTGTTGTTTCCAGGAAGAAAAGGTGAGTAATGGATCACATGCAAAGGCAATTATGTAAAGCCACTTGAACATGGAATATGGATTGATGTTGATGTGGATATAAAGTTATAACATGAAGGAGAGAATCGGAATAGAAACCATGAAAAATAATTGTTGCAAACCAAGTATGGAACATTTCGAGGAAGCATAATGAACCTTAGGTGGAAATCTCAATGACGGAATTAATTTCAATTATTTATGTGAGAGCCTATGTTGGCTATAAGAATCAAAGAGATAGACTCATGGTAATTTTGATAGAGATAGAATCTAAATGTAGAATTTTGTCGGTAGATGTATGCATCAAGTAGTGTGATAGGAAGATGATATAAAGGTTGAGATGTCTAACAGTGAGCCACAATGCTTGTAACAACATTTCTATGATAATATATGAACAACACGTTCTTTCTTATTATGGAAATTTCCTTGGATTGTGATATATAAGTATAATAATTTTCTTCTATCTAAAATAAAATGAGACAAACATGTATAGAACCTTACCTATCAAGATCAATCATAAAAGAAAGTTATTCAAAATAAGTATCTTAGTGGTCAAGATTTAAAGAATCTTTTTCCATTATTAATTATACCCCAATCAAACCTCATTTTAACAAAATCTTTTTCATTCCTAGAACAAAATAATCCCTCACTTAAACAAAAATAAGGATTAGACATATAAGAAGACAAATATTGAGGCATTGATTGGTTAAGCATCCTTAAAGGTAATGCCATGTATGATATTTTCCATAAAGTTGTGGCTCACTCTGTATTTCTCTATATCGATTGTTGAGTTCTATTCAAATTTCCAAAAACATTAAGGTCTAGTATAGGAAACCCTTAATTAAATATCATATGATGGCACTGTGATATAATGAAAAGTTCAGGATGTTTCATATTAATTATAACATGAGTGTATGGGAGGCAAAGTCCTTGTAATCCTTACAACTATTTTTGGATATCAAAATTTTGATGGAAATTTTGTTGATATATCTAACAATTTACTTGTATTAATTAAATATGTAAAGATGCATATAGAGAGAAAAAGTAAGTGTGTGTGTCTGTGTGCGTGTGCGCTTATAATATATATATGACGAAAATATAGATATTAGTTGTATTAAATATAGTTTTTTATATTTTATTTTTTTGTTGTGGTTCACCGACACCCTGGTCAATGGGTGGCGGTTACTTCCACGGAAAAATCTGGGCCGATCGACCCCAAAGGGAATCTAGCCCCGTGGCCCGCTAGCTAGGCCTAACCCCAAGGGCTTCGGGGAGCATGGACCCTGTGACCTCCCGAATGGCGAGGCACTGATTTTGACCAACTGAGTTAATCCTTGGGGCTTATACACACACACACACACACACACACACACACATTTAATTGTATTAAGTAAATATGTATGTTGAGGTTTTCCATTACCCCAAAACCTGCACGTAGTAGTAAACTTCCAAACCCTTGCCATTACCTTTAGTGGGTGGTTAGTCCCATGTTCCTAAGGTGGTGGTTATTCCACCTAATCGATTCATAATGAGGTTAGTGTGACAATCACTCCAACGTCCCCCCTCAAATGCAACTCGAGGAATTGAACCTCTTCCATGGCTCTTATACCATGTCGAGGTTTTTTGAAACACCAAAAAACAAAGGCAATAGTAAACCTTAAAAACCTAACCATTACGTTGAGTGGGTGATTAGTCCCATGTTCCCATTGTGGCAGTTAGTTCTCCTACCCCCAACCTTACCACTACCTTGAGTGAGAAATTAATCCCATGTTTATAGGTGTGGTGAAGTAAAATTATAATTGCGGACATGAACGAATTCCTCTAGCTCGATAATGGGTCTAGCCACAACATATACATTCTATGGAAGATTTCCTTAGGTTAGAATCAATCAAGAGGGCCTACCTCTTGGTCGCTTATCATGCTTGATGATGTCCTTGCTTGCTCACTCCGCTATCTCTCGCTTCCTTCGTCAAGCTCTTAAAACAAGTATACGACAACAACACACAAACATAATAATAGACAAATTGTAATTAAACCTACTTAACAAGTCAAGAAACATTAAGCCATGAATATATAATATTACAAAACATGTAGGAATCTATCAATGGTTGCATATATTAATATCAAAGAGAGATTACAACCATTTGTCTTGACGTTGCAGTCCTCCTCTGACAAGACCAGGTTCCCACACACCTCTACTAGCATTCCATGATGGCCTCAATCAACAATAGTTTTAAAGCTCTTCCCGTTAGGCTTCACTCCAAACCAAAACACACTTCTCCCTCGCACAACTAGATACTTACAACTAGTAATAGCTTGCTTGTCTACTCAAACCAAAATTCTGCCACTATAACACCAGGACTAGCTTGTGTTTAGGAAGAAGGGAGGTTTATATAGGAAATATGAATGGGAGGTGGATCCTCTTCTCATGGGAGAAGGAATTATCCCTTGAGGTAGTTCCATCATTATAGGGGAAAGAAGCCCAAACTGACATCCTCGACCCCATCTATTGAAAATAGCAACAAGAAATGATAAAAATAGGATCCAGAATATTCCAATTTTAATTTGTCCTTGAATAAAAATTGTGAATCAAAATCGAATTTAGTCTCACCATCTGCTTGGAAATAATTAATTAATTCATTATGGATTAATTAGTTGGATAAATTCAAGTTAGAAGTCTTTCTGAAGTCATCCAACAGTTATTCCTAAAATAAAGGAGATTATCCCTTAATTAAGGAGAACAAGGGATTATGACTGTATACCATGCGTCACTCTGTAGTGATATGGCCGATAACCACTTTTCCCATCTCATTGGACAAATGAGAGGTACTTCCCAAGAGTCTCAGACAGTAAGGGTATGATGTATGTTGGGGCAATCACAGGAGAAGGTGAACCACTCATCCTACTCATAGGAGAAGATGAACCACTCATCCTACTCATAGGAGAAGATGAACCACTCATCCTATGCATATGACATCAACCATAGGGGAAGGTGAACGACTCACCCTATTCTCAAATATTTTCCTCCATAGGGGAAGGTGGGACACTCACCTTGTGCTCAATCATATTTGGGTATATATACTCCATAAGGGAAGTTGAACCACTCACCTTGTGCTCATATAGCTCAAAGAAGTACCCCATGCCCCTAGGAGCTCCCAAAGCTTAATGTCCAACTCAAGAGTGACCCTCATGGGAGGGCCTTTCCACGACTCCAAATCTCTCTCAGAAGGCTAAGAACTTGGCCTTCCCCAAGGGCTTTGTTAAAATGTTAGCAACTTGTTCATCAGTCCTGATGTGATGGAGCCTTATTGCTCCCCATTGTATTATTTCCTGGATAAAGTGGTACCTGATATCAATATGCTATGAGCGGTCGTGGAACATGGGGTTCTATGAAAGGTGAATCCCACTTTTGGTTATTGCAATAAATGACAGTGGTATCCAAAACATGCTCAAATAACTCACAAAAGAGATTCCTCAACCAAAACCTTCCTTTTAATCTTAGGAAGACTGTCTCAGTTCATTATCCCTGAAGCAGACCCCTTTCTGCCTAAGTTTCTAGGTCGTCAAGGGTCAGAAGTTATCCCTCCCACGAAGATGGTCGAGTTAACATTAGCCCTAGCGGAGTCTTTTTTCTGTCCCTATGTTGCACCCGCGCCGACCCATATTTGGCAAGTTTTATAAACAACTCGTCGAAACTTCAAGACGAAATTGCTTCATGGGCGGTCCTAGGGCTAGTTGTTGGGTCAGTTGAGCTCGCCTCTCTCCTCTGGGATAGTTGTTCCACCTTTTGTGCAACCTCCCTAAGAGATAAGCTCTTCCTCCCATCTCTTATGGAACCTTTCCCTCCTATACATGTCTCCTCCATGAATGAGATCACTTAGCTTGGAGCAAGCTTGGAGGTAGCTTGGATGTAACTGGATAATAGCTAGATGTAAGTTGATAGTTTCAGGTTTCTAAGAGTGGAGTATAGGTAGAGAGTGTTATTGGAGTGTGGAAGTAGCCTCATATGTATTTTGGCTTGATATTGTTTGAGGAGAGTTGATTTGAGAACTTTCTAGCATCAACCTTTCGAACTGAAGAGAGAGTCATTTGTTCCCTTGGGAGATGGTTCACAAGTAAATGCTTATGGAGACATACCGATGGAAACCTTCGAGGAGACTTACGACATGAAGGTTCGGTTGTAAGTTTTACTTTGATTTATATTAATACAAATCAATAGCTTGTTTCCTATATCGCATGTTGAAATTGTATGTCGATAGCTTGAGGTTCCTTGACTCTTCAAGTAGATTGTTTAGTTGTTTCCTATTACATTCGTGGTGTTTCTCTACATGTTGTTTTCAGGTACAAGTGATTAGAAGAACAAGAGCTAGAATGACACGACGAGGACTTCATCGAACATCGATATGAAGGTAGGCCTTCATAACACCATCTTTCTAAGGAAATTTTCTTTGGTATTGTCTTTGCGGTGACTAGACCCACTCTAGGGCTAGAGGGGTTGCCTCTGTCCGCAGAGGGAACTTGCCTGTGTCACACCTACCACCCCTTAAAATTAAATTTAATAACTATTATAATAATACATAATATTGTAATTAGATTAAAAAGGAAAAATAAAATAATATACATAAAACAATTTCCAATTTCCCTTAAGAAAGATATTATACATTTTTTAATTATATATGTAAAATATTTAAATAAAAAATGTTTTATTTATATTGAACTATGTTTGTGATTGATGGCATACATATTCATTGTAAACACAAACATTAAATAAAACTCAAACATCAAACATTAACATACACAATCACAAACATAGTACAAAAATGCCATCAATCATAAAATAACATGAATACAAAAACAAGAGTTGTTTTAATGCATTTAAATATTACATACTAAAAACTAAGAAGTGGAAAAGGAGAGAGGATGCACAAGCCTTTAAGAACAGCCATAGTTCATTTTCAAGGGCATTGAGAAGGGGATTTTTAGCCTCTTCAAACAAAAAATAATTTTTTATTATGAGATTTTCAAGAGTAATTACATAATGAATAAATAAATGCTAATTTTTGTCATGAACAGGGGGAGACGTAAATGCTTTGTCCATACATATATATTCCAGTCATTCTCTGCAAAAATAATATTCCTTAAAAGTCAGTGACAATAAAAAAATATACATAATCTATTCTTACCTCACAAAACTATCCTTTTTCTTTTTCATTTCTATTTCTAAATTTAATATTTATTTATGATTTATCTAACAAAAACTTTGAAAAGAAAAACAAAATCAAAAAAAAATTGACACCTGCGTATCCTAAAGCCCATCAATCACGGAAGGAGCAGCATCCTAAATCCCATCAATTAGTTGGCTGCTCCTTGCATCCATTCCTGTGGAGAAGCTGAAAATAAACCTACAACAATCAAATCAAACTGATAAAGTTCACTGGGGTGGGGTTATCCCATTTTTAATGTATAACATGATGAAAAATAAGAAAATATACCCATATTTGCATGATAGATGACTAGATCGAGTGGACTGCGGCTGGGAAGGATATAGACAACACACAGTGGTCAGGTCAGACATTTTGATTTGTGATTCCCATAAAATCAGATGAAGTTGCTGCTCGCTCGCTCGCTGACATGCCTTTTCCTTTGAGCCTTTTGTATGGAATTTGTTCCACGCACAGGGTCGGGGTCGGTCCCACTAGAGTACAGGTAGGGCGTAGGGCATATATATATGTATATATAAATTTGGGATGGGAATACCGGCACGAGCTCCACCCCCTCCACTCCACACTGCTCATCTGCTCCATGTAACACTCCACATCTTCCCATCTTCTCCATATAACACTCCACACTGCTCATCTTCTCCATATATGGGAGAAACTGTCCTTCTAGGTCATCCCTTCATAACACTCAGCCAACTCATCATTTCACTTGAAAAGAGAGAAGGATCTTCATCTCCACCATAAATTCGATTACCTTCTCATTCATTCTCAGCGGAAGAACAGAGCGCAATAATTAAAACCCTCCTACTCAATCCTGGAAAAACAAACCAAAAAACCATTCATAACACTCGGCCCCTGTGGATCTGATCTCGTCAAAATAAGTGCACTGTTTGAATGTGCGTCCTTTATCAAACATATTGAAAGGAAAGGCTATTGAATCCAACTGTTCTGCCGAATCATTAAAATCAAAACCCAATTCGTTTGTGAGAGAAAAAACTGAACAGCTACAAAACAAAACAGTGCATAATTTGAAATCCAACATCTACAGAAAGAGATTTTAGAATCAAAAGATTGGACGAATCTCACCACTATTTTTATACTGTCCTGTCCACCATGCCGCATAAAATAATTTTAGCACAGTAGTACAAGTACAGTTCATGCAATTCTCTGCGTCGCGTCATGTGAAAAAAAAATGTATTCAGTTGAGACTCCCCTGAAATCTATGCGTTCTCTGCATAGTTGATAAATGTTATAACCGCTTAGCTCCCAACATAAGTCCTGCACGAGACAATATAATATACGATTCAATTATTTAATCCTCCCAAATTCTAAGAGATAAGTTACGCATTTTATACATACATTATCAGACCTGCTTGTTTTGGCAGTGCAAGCCAAGTTCCATGGCCTTGTTTAATAAGCACCGTATAGACCTCTGTTTTTGGGTTGTGCAAACCAATTTCCATGGGTATCAGAGAATTTGAATTGAATTGAAGTGCAGTAGCGGTCACGGGTATCAGAGAATTGTCTCTGAATTGAAGCGCAACAGCAGGCATAGGTTTCAGAGAATTGAAGCGCTTCAATTTTCAGCAACACAGCATCGGGCAGTGATTGAATTGAGCACAACAAGCATTAACAATTGTGTTAAGAACGACCCATGATATTTAACAGCTTTAAAAGGGTCGATCCAAAATCAAATCAAATGACCAAAATCAAATTACAGGTTGAAAAGGGCCAATCCCAAACCAACAATGACGTCACTTACTAAGCCAATCTAAAATCTGTATCAAGGTTTAAAAAAAATCAAACCCAATGAAAACAGATCTTACATGTACATAAATTAATCTTTATAAACATTAAAATAAATATAACTACAAAATATTTTATTTTAATCATTTATATATATGCATATAAACACATGTAACTATTAAATAATGAATATTGTTATATTATTTAAAAAGTTTTTTGGATCATTAGAAATTGAAGATTTTTTTATAAAGTAAATATTTTATATAAAGATTAAATTATATTAAATTTAAATTTAAATATTTTTTTTTCTTAATTAGACTATTTCTATATTAAAAACAAAGTATTTTATAGCAGGGCCGCAGCCTTGACATTTCTAGCCAATACCGTGGCATTCTGACATACTCATATGACAAATTTGCATTAGATTAGCATGTTTTCGGATCGATTGGAAACCAATCTCCAGTTTGCGCGTGTCTCGGCTGAACCATGAGTGCGCCTGACGCTTACACTGACCATTTGATGGAAGGGAGTGTATCAGGTTGTCTTCCTGACCAAAAATGCGCTGCCAGCTATGGGCATTCTCCAGCTCAGAAGTGGGCCTGATTGAACATAGGACGACCGCCTTCATTGACTTGCGTGGCCAGTTTCGAGCCTTAGTGAGAGGAGCTGGACATTGGCAGTGACCAATGGCACCTGCGAGTGATCCTTTGCCTGACATCTCCAACCTTATCTTGCTAGCATTCCGATCAGCGCCTCTCTGCCTGGATTGAATAGTCATGTTGCGCCAGAGCGATGCATTCCTTCTGTAGTTGTTCATCATTTGTATCACTGAGAGGGCTTGAGAAGTTGTTAATCTGCTGATTGACCCCTTGGTTAGCCATTTTGTCTGCCACTTTGTTGGCTGTGTGCCTTATGTGCCTGAAAGTGATGCTTCGGGGTATCCGCAACCTTTCCTCCATTTGCTCCAGTCTGCTAAGTAGTCTCCAACTTGTGGCTGGTTTAGAAGCTGGGGAGCCTGCCTGGATTCTGATGATCGCTGCTATTATTATGAAAGAGTCTCCTTCAACCTCAAGAGGATACAAGTTTTCTTGCTCTGCTATGCAGATTCCTTTCCAGATTCCTTCCAGCTCCGCTGCATTGTTGGTGTCGATGCCGATATTGCCGTGATAAATGTGTCTGATTGTGCCCATTTCATCTCTGAAGACTCCTCCGTAACCAACAGGTCCTGGGTTTCCCTTAGTCACGCCATCAAATTTTAATTTGAACGAATTGGGAGCAGGGGGAGACCAGATTAGAGGAGATGCAGAGCTGGCTGGGGAACAGGGGTTGATTTGGACCGGAGAGGAAAAGTCCATGTTCCAGGCATTTAAGATGAGGTGTTCCTGAGGGAGTTCTGACAGGTCCGCAGGTAGCCATTGTCTTAATGCTAGAGTCTCTCGCAGATTGTACTGGAGGAGAAGCCATAGAGTATCGATGGGCTTGCTGGAGTTGTTGAAGACTCTATTGTTTCTCTCTTTCCATAATATCCAGTAAGAGAAACCTGGGATGACGTTCCATAGAGAGTTTAACAGAGAGCTTTGAAAGGGATTCCTTGGCCAGTTTCTGATGGTTTATGCAATATCTCCTTGTCTTCTGCCAGATCTTCTGTTACAGTTGTCAATTTTCTCCCATAATTGAGTAGCAAGAGGACATGTATCCATTAGATGCACAGTTGTTTATGTGTTGAGGTTGCAATTAGGACATCTTGAAGGTCCTATGAAGCTTCGTTTTTGCAACTTGTCCCATGTTAGAATTCGTTGTTTGCCTAGCAGCCATAAGAAAGTGGAGACCTTGGACCATATACCTGGTTGCCATACTTGATCCCAGAGTTTGTCTTTGTTTGCCTGTGTGGGAGTGTAGCGTAGATGATGTGCTTCCTTCGTGGTAAACATACCTTTAGGCGTGTGACCCCAACGAAGCTTGCCCTGTTGATCAGATTGCTTGATTTTCCTTTGATTCAGCTCCTGCTCTATCTCTGTGTAGGATTCTCCTTGCCAGTTGGCCTGCCAAGTGCTTGCTGATTTCCAGCAATGAAAATTGTCAGATGTTTGTTGTTGCCAGAATTGATGAACGTTGATAATATCAGCATGATGCATATGAGCCTGCCACCTTGGCTTGTAAAAGAGAGACGCTAGTTTTGGGAGTTGCTGCCATGAATCCTCCCAAAATCTAGCCGAGGTACCCGAGTGCACTTCCCAGAAGCTGTGTTCCTGTATGAAGGCACTGTGGAGATTGGGAGCATTCCAGATCAGGGATCCGGGAGTTGTAGGGCAGATTCTGATAAGATCTTTCCATTGGCATCCGGGAACATATTTTGCTTGCCAAAGACGAGCCCAAGGAGTGTGTGGTTTGGAGAGCCAGTTCCACCATACTCGGGCTCCCATAGTGTTGTTACTTTGGAGGGGATCTCGCAATCCTAACCGGCCGATTGCTTTTGGTTGATAGACTTCATTCCAATTTACCAGTGCCCATTTCCTATTGAGACCAGAGGATCCCCACAAAAAGTTTCTCTGCAGATTACGGATGCTTTTAAGAACCCATTTAGGGCAGCTAAAACAGAAAAGAGATATAGGGGCATAACTTGGAGAACGGTTTTTATGAGGATAAGTCTGCTGGCCATATTGAGCGAGCGAAAAGTCCATGAGGAGAGCCTAGATTCCATCTTGTCTATGAGGGTTCTCCAAGAGGCATTTTTAATGGCTGAGTCCAGGAGAGGAGTTCCTAGGTATTTCGAAGGGAGCGTTGCAATGGAGTATCCCAAAATTCTTGCTATGTTTCTTTGAGTAAAGGCTGGAGTATGAAAGAAGAATAAGTGGGATTTAGTGGCATTGATAGAGGTGCCAGAGGCTTCAGAAAAGAGAGAAAGCAGATCTTTGAAGGCAGAGGCTTCTTGAGATGAAGGGTGTCCGAAGAGCATGGTGTCATCAACAAACTGTTGGTGAGACAAAGGGTGAAGACCATGTAGAGAAATGCCTTTCAGGGTTTGAGAGGAGATAGCTGAGTGGAGCAGACGGTTGAGGCCTTCAGCCATTAGAACAAAAATAAAAGGGGAGAGGGGGTCCCATTGACAGATTCCACGAGAGGGGCGGAAGGACTTGGAGGGAGAACCATTGAGCAGGATAGAGAATCTGGGTGAAGAGATGAGGTTCATGATCCATCTAGCCCAAGTTGCATTAAAGCCAAACGCCAGTAACATCTGTTGTATATAAGACCAGCTGAGTTTATCAAATGCTTTTGAAAGATCAAGCTTCAGAATCATACCTGGCTTTTTTAGAAGCTTCAGTGAATGAATCACTTCGTTTGAGAGAATTACGCCGTCCATTATTTGTCTCCCCTCTACATAACCTATATGCTCCTGCGAGATGAGGAGAGGGAGAAGGGGTTTGAGCCTATTGGCCAAGACTTTGGAAATAAGTTTGTAGATGATGTTACATAGTGCAATAGGCCTGTATTTGTCGGGCGTGTTTGACTCAGCCCCTTTGGGAATTAGCGCTAAGAAGGTGGAGTTAAGCGAAGGGAGAATCCAATGCATTGTTCGTGATTCCTCCACTAATTCCCAAACCTCTGTGCTAACCAGCTCCCAAAATTCATGAAAAAAATTAGCTGTGAACCCGTCAGGACCGGGTGCTTTACCATCTTTGATTTGAGCCATGGCTTCTTCCACTTCTTTCATTGAGATGGATTGAAGCAGTTGTTTGTTGTGGTCCTCCGTAATTATTTTAGGGATGAGTTGTGTAATTTTTTTAATAGCCTGATCTCTGCTTTCTGGTGGTTCCTTAAGGATTTCCTGAAAGTGTTCCTAGAATTCCTTTTCCATTTCTTCATGCTTTTCTAATTTTTCCCCTTGCCTATTGTTGATGAATGCTATATTATTATGTATCCTTCTTTGGATTGTGGATCTGTGGAAAAACTTCATGTTTTTCTCCCCCTCCTTTAGCCAACGAATGCGAGACTTCTGCCACCACAGAGTTTCTTCTTGATGTCTGCGTGTCTAGATTTCAGTCCAAAGGATCTGCTCCTGGTGCGCTCTGTCTTCTGTTCGCCCCTCCATAATAATCTTCTGTTGTAAAGTGCACATTTGTTGCTCCAATTTTTTTCGCTGCTCAAATATATTGCCGAATTGGGTATGATTCCAATTTTTGAGAACCTGTTTAAGACTTTTCAATTTCTGTTGAAATTGGAACATTTTGGTTCCTTCAGAGGGTATGAAGGCTTTCCAAGCCTCCTTAACCACTGTTTTGAAATTGGGGTTGGTGAACCAAAATGCCTCAAATCGAAAGGGTCTGTTACTTTTTGTGCATGGTCGTGCCCATTGTAGCATAATGGGCCAGTGATCGGATCCTCCTTGAGGCACAATAGAGGCGTGAAAATCCCCTCCAAGGTGTATGGCATTGTCCGAAATCAGAAAGTGATCTAGTCTTGAGGCGATGCGCTGAGATCCGCTGCATTTGTTGGACCAAGTGTAGACTCCATTTGAAGTGTGAATGTCCATAAAATGGTTATTTTGAATGTAATTACAAAAACCTATACTGTCCCCTTCTAATTTTGCTATGTCGCCACTTTTTTCTTCCAGGGCTCTGATGAAGTTGAAATCGCCCCCTCCAATCCAAAGCGGAAATTGTCTGTTTGAATTCAGAACCGTGAGAGTGTCCAGAAGCGCCAGTTTCTGATTTAATTGTTGCGGAAAGTAGACATTTGAAAGATGACTATGAATGTCTGTTCCTGTGAGATGGAAGGTAGCTTGGATAAAGAAATGAGATGCGTGGAAGTCTTGAAGAGTGAGAAGTTGTGGGTTCCAAATGATCGCTAGTCCCCTCGATGCGCCCGAGGCATCCACAGTGACTGAGTTGCAGCCTACCCAAATCTTTCTCAGAATCTTTTCTAAGATGGTACTGTTGCTTTTTGTTTCTTGAAGAAAAACTATGGTGGGCTTTTCTTGTTGTATCACATTTTTTAACATTCTATGTTTGGAGGCACTGTTCAACCCTCTTACATTCCAGGAAAGAAGCTTCATGAGGAATTGTGGGGTTGAGATTTGTAGAACTTTGTCAGCTTAGGAAATCTCCTAGATTCCATGAGCAATTATCCTAGGATGATGGTCCTCTGCAGGTCCGTTTTCTACCCTCTTTTTTTGTTTCTTTTAGGATTTTCTTTCCATCCCATGGGCTTCCTTCTTGTATTCCTAAGCATTTGTTGTGTTGCGCTTTGCTGAGAACTCCTTCCAGCCTTTCGATTTCCCATGGAGGGATTGTATTGTACTCTTTCTGTTTGCAGGCTGTCTCCAGCTTGAATATGTCTAAACCTTCTAAGCTGATATTCTCTATATCTTCATCCATTTTTGAGGGCATGTTTTGATCTTTCATGAGAGTATTGTCCTGAGTGCTGAGGATTAGAGCCACTTCCAGATCCATTGAGGAAGATTGCACTGCATTCTCTGGTTCTGATTTCTTGTGAGCAGGGGAGATGGGAAGGCTTGAAGGATCTGAGTCAGCTAATGGCTGAGGAAGCTTGAGGATCTGGGAGGGAGAAGAAAGATCAGGGTTATCCAAGGATGAAGCTGGAGGATTCTCATAAGGATCACGAGGGGTGAGAATTGTAAATCTGTTATGGGAGTTCAGCTTTTTGGAGCTATCAGGAGCTGGGGTAGATTTCTTTGCATGACAGCGGCGATTAGGGATTTTGATGAAGCCTTCTGAGTCTGTGCTAAGATCATTGACAGGAGGTTTGGGTTGAGGATTGAGGGGACAATCCCTGAAGAGATGGAAATGCTCATGGCACTTTCTGCAACGAAAAGGAATGTGCTCATAATCTAAAGTTTGAATCCACTCAAAGTCGTCGTGGAAAAGACTTACCGAGTCTGCTAGATCTTTGGTAAGGTGCATTTGGACACAATCCGGGCGTAAGAAGTGTATCTGCGAGTTTTAGTTTCCTCAGAAGCTTTGATGAAGGTCCCCAGGCTGTTGGCTATGTCCCTTAGAGTTTCCTCCTTCCAATATTCTGCAGGGAGGGAATACATTTGTATCCAGAAAGGAGCCCAGCTTTCTTTCCATTCTCTTAAGTACAGTCCAGAAGAATTAAAGAAGTACGGACCTCCTTCAAATATTCGTGATTTGTCCTCCAGACAATTAAAGATTGTTGTGAAGAAGCCTTTGGGGCCAAGCTGCAAAGTGACTTGTCCCTTAGGCTTCCACTTTGAAGCAATCCAGCCATGCAAGGCCTTTTCAGTAGGCCAGAATCCGAGGAACTTGCCGATGAGTGCATGGTCCCTCATGAATTGAATTTCGCCATTGATCCGTTGGCTGGGTAGTTCGACTTTGATTCTTTCAGCCTTTTTTGGTATGCATGTGGCTGAAGTCACCTTTGGTTGTATCTTAGGAGCTTTTTTATTCCCGCCACTGTCTTTGCCCGTGTCATCGCATGTAGCAGCAGTTTCTTCTTCATTGGTAGCCAGATCTGGTCCTTGATCTATTTCTGGGAGGCTTGCTGGTTTGTGCAGAGGATCTTTATGTTTTTTCCTTGAGTTGTCAGAGGATGAGCCGATGTCTGGAGGGGGGGAGGATCCCGCCCCTCCTGGGGGCGCATTCATTGGAGAACCTTCAGTGAGGACGCCTCAGATTGAAGGTTGAGAGTTACGTGAAGCAGGGGTTTTCAGAATGGAGAGCCGAGGCAATTCAGATCGCATCTGCAGAGCGCTCGATTTTGGATCGTTTTTTCCTTTCTAATATATTATTGTTCAATTTAAATTTAAATATTAAAAATATATAAATATACAATATAATATTTTAATAAAAAACATTTTATATATATAAAATAATTTCTAATTAATTCAAATTTTAATTATAATAAATGTATGTTATATATTTAAAAACATATAATATACTTATAATATTAATAAAAAAATATTTTTTAATATACATAAAATAATTTTCAAACTAAATTCAAATTCAAATTATAATTATAATAAATATGCATAGTTTTTTTTTTCCACTGGAAAAATCCGTAATTTCCATTAAGAGAAGGAAATTACATATTGTAAATGCGGTAGCATATGCTAAATCTTTTCATACCAAGATCCACCACACAGGGTAATCTGTCATTGTATACCAAATATAATGATGATAGCCTATTTTACTGTCTGGCTTGATCGCCTGTACAAGACCACACAGGGTCAAATTTCTCTATATGTATGTTTTTCGTAGATAGTAAAAAAAAAATCCAGATTTTATGCATTTATTTCTCTGATATTCGGGACTGTTGTCCCTATTGGGCTCTCCGGTCTATATATGGCCTATGGAAGAAACGGTACTCCTCAGATCCTTGCTGTTCCAATATTATCCATTCTCCTCTGGGAAGTGCCAGAGCCTCCTTGGATAATTGATCACCGCAGTTGTTATGTTCCCTGTATATGTGAAGGCAAGAGATGTGATTGAATGCTGCCTTGAAAGTTTGTATTTCATACATTATATTGCTGAGAGTATATATGTGACAAGTTGTAATAAGGTTGAACCAATTTACAACAGTCTTCGAATCCCCATATATATTAAGATTTTGACACCGCTGTTCCAGGGAAAAGTGTAATAAATTGCGAAGAGCCATTATTTCCGCAAAGTTGTTTGAGCCCACACCAAGCCCCATATGTACTTTGAATCTATGATTTTCGTTTCTATGAAGCACGAATCCTCCCCACAACCAATTTGGTTTGCTGCCCCGTCGAAGAAGGCCCAGGGGGTAGTGAAATCAATAGTAGGAGGAGGCAGGATACTCCTCACCCTGGTGGGAGTGGGATCAGGAAGTTCTGTCAAGGAGGAGATAATACTGGCTTCAGTACGCGGCCAACACACCATCAGATTCTCAAATATATCTCGGTTTCGAACTTTCCATAAATGCCAAGCCACAATTAAGGGGAGGTTCAATAATTTTGAGCCTCGATACCTTTGTTTCCAATCAACCCAGGAACTTTAAATATCCACCCCGTTCCAAGTTCCAGTGAAGCCGATAGGAGCTGAGATGTTATGCCAAAGAGCTTGTGAAACCGGGCAATGAAGAAAGACGTGCGCAGTTGTTTCTTCTGCCGCCTTTCACAGGATACACCAAGAAGGCCCGTATATCGCTCGATGGGAGAGATGTTCACCTGTGGGAACGATGTCTTTTAGAACGCACCAAAAGAAGACCTTTGTGCGAGGGGGAGCTTTTAACTGCCATAAATCTTTCCACTAGTTGCAGAGCAAATCAAGTTTTTTGTGCATTATGAGAGTGCTGTAACCCTGCTTTGGTGCGTAGATACCATTATCAGCCATACACCATACTAATTCGTCTAACCCCTGTTTAATCCTTATATGAGATTCAGTTAATGCTGAGATGAAATTGTCCCATTCCATATGCCATTGTGGAGGAAGATCGAGGTGTCGAGCCATCTTCCAAGCCTGTGAAAATATATATGTGCGCTGTTGATCAGCAATGTCAGCAAATACCTTGATTTCTCGGGCATTTAGGAGTCTGATAAGTTCTCTGCTGAGTATGTGTCTCCCACCACTGCCAATCCACGGGTCAAGCCCTATCCTACCTAAACTCCCATCATTTATTCTCCAGACCAAGTTGTCACAGATAAGTGGGAGAGAATGTATAAGTGCCTTCCAAATCAACGAGCATCCCTTCGATTGCCAGGATGGTAATCTGATCCAATACAATAACCTCTGGGGCCATATATATTTATGGTATGATACATGAGCCCATAGATTCTGACTTGTCATAAGGGTCCAACCCATTTTGGCAGAAAGTGCTTGAGCGAAGGCGGGGAGGTCCTTGAGCCCCCATCCTCCCCATTTCTTTGGTAGGGTAATATTCTGCCAGCTGATCCAGGCGAATAACCTTTTGTCCTGGTTACCATTCCAGAGGTATCTGTTACAGAGATGTTTTAACCGCCCCAGAATATTCCGCGGAATCCATGAAAGAGCCATCCAGAAGACCAGAGTGGCTTCTAAAACCGATTTAACGAGCACTAGCCTGCCGGCCCTTGATAGATATCTGAAACTCCATACATTTAGTCGCTTCTCCAACTTTGTTACCAGCCAAACCCAATCAGCGATTCTTTGACTGATGGGTTTTAGCCAATAGCCCAAGTATTGGAGGCCCCTATCCAAGGGGTGAATGCTGTAGGGAAAAGCCTGCTGGGAAAAAAAAGATTCTTGAACAGAAGTATGCGAGCAAGTGATAGTGGATTTGGATTGATTAGCGAGCATACCTGTGGCAGAAGAGAAGAGCAGAAGGATCTTTGAAAAGGATCTAGTATTGCAAATGCTGCCATCCATTAGAATAAGAACATCGTCCACGAAGAGCAGGTGTGTGAGTGAGCAAAATTCTGAGATCCTGAGGACCCAGATGTCACCTGTCCTTTTTGCAGAGTCAATGAGACGGCTAAGACCTTCCATGATGAGCAGAAAGAGCAGGGGGGACAGAGGGCATCCTTGACGTAGTCCCCTTTCAGAGTGAAAAAAGGGGGAGGCCGAGCCATTTATAAGAATGCTGAATGATGGGGAAGTAATGCAGGCCATAATCCAGGAGATGTAAGAGTGAGGAAAACCCAGATGGATGAGAATCATTTTGATGTACAACCAATTGGCTCGGTCAAAAGCTTTGGAAAGGTCAATCTTGAGTAGGATACTCTTGAGATGCTTAGACCAGATGGAGTGAATGACTTCCTGAGCCAATCCAATGGCTTCATGAATCTGTCTGGATTCGAGGAAAGAAAATTGTTGGGGGGAGATATGTCTGGAAAGGATTGGTTTGAGCCGGCTGGCAATGGTCTTCGAAATGATCTTGTAAAGGCAGTTGCGCAATGAGATAGGCCTATAATCATCAAAGGAAGAAGGGGAGTCCGATTTCGGAATGAGAGCTAAAAAGGCCGTGTTGATAGCGTGGTAGATAGATCCAGAATTTCTGCTCTCTTCCACAACCTTCAGAAGATCCTACCCCAAAATATCATAAAAGGCTAAATAAAATTCTATGGTCCACCCGTCTGGACCAGGGCTCTTATCTTTTTTGAACCATTTTAGTATACCTTCCAGCTCCCCGGTAGTAACCGGAGCACTAAGAAGCTCCACATCCTCCTCCTCAGCAAATCTCGGAAAATGACTCGCCACTTGAAAGATATCTGGTAGATTGGCTTCAGGCGGGCATCTGTATAGCTCACGGAAGTGGGATATGCCCAGGCGAGCAATCTTGTTAAAAGAGTCTGCCATATCTCCTGCTGGAGTAGGAAGTTTCCAAATGGTATTGGATACCTTTCTGCTGTTGGCATAGCTGTGGAAGAACTTTGAATTGTCGTCTCCTGCTTGTATCCAAATAGCCCTACTTCTCAATCGCAAAGATTCTTCACGCTCTTTAGAATGCTGGCCTTTTGGTTTTCCAATTCTATCAAACGACTCTTGTCCACTGCAGAGATAAATCCCAGTCCCCATTCATCCGTTAAAGCGCTCAACTCTAATTCAATGATGATAAGATGAGAGGTGTCTCGGGCTTGCTTATCCTTTGCCCATTTAATCGAGAGGTGCTTAATCTCGGCGAGATTCCTGCAGAACCCTTTTGCAAATGATTCTGTGCCATTAATGGGATGATTTACCCAATATTCAGATATCATCTTGACATATGCTAGGTCCTTCAGCCAAGTATGATTGAATTTGAATGGGGCTTTTGGCTTCTTGAAGGGACCTTGAATTTCCAGATAGATAGGTGAGTGATCCGAAATGCCCCCCGTGCCCACCCATTTCTTATAATGATGCAGCCTCTGAAGAAGTGTGTCCTTCATAATAAATCTGTCCAGTCTGCGGGCTAGTGCAGCATCTCCCACTCTCCTATTTCTCCAGGTAGGAAGAAGTTTTTGCATGGGGACATCCACAAAATTTGTCTGTTCTAATAGGCTTGTCATATAATCTGAGATTTGATCTATTTGCGCCGTCGATCCCCAAGATTCCCTAAATCCCAAAGAAAAATTGAGATCCCCACCAATAATAGTCTTCTCATCATTCAAAAGATTGAGATGGAGGAGCCTCTGCCAGAATTGTTCTCTCTGATTACAAGGGGCATAAACATTCACAATCCTTAAGTTCATTCCCAGATCGGCGGTGAAAATATCCATCCCCAGGTAGCCTACCCCCCCCAAGAGGCCTCCACCTTAATGGTGCGCGGGTTACGCCAATGGCCAGACCACCAGAGCGCCCAGCAGCATCGAGGGCAATATAGATCCATCCAGGAGTAATAGAATGCATAGAGCAGATGATATGATCAGCCGAAAAGAGAGTTTCTTGGAGCATAATGATGTCGATAGGATCAGTCTCGATGAGACGCTTCATGGCTAGTTTCTTGGAGGAGCTAGCCAGTCCTCTGCAGTTGTACGATAAACACTTCATGGTGGAACACCTCGCGGGGCTTGTCCTGCTTTAAGGACCCCTACAATGGTGGACTATTGGCCAGAGACAACCTCCGCCCCTGCAATCTTAATAGCCTTAGAAAGATGAGATTTCCTTCCTCTGGTAGGCTAGGAACCGACCTCTGGTAAAGAAATACCCAGCCCTGCCTGGGGAGTAGTTAAATCTTTAGCATGAGACCTGGAGCGTAAAAAGTATGGGTGGGGAGGGGAAGACTCAAGAGGAGACCGGGGAGACGCAGAGGGAGAGGATGGCGGACGTAAGGAAGGGCCAGTGGAGCACAAGGGAGGAGGGGATGGCATAACACAATGAGCCATGGAAGTCTGATACAAGGGACCAGATACAAAAACGACATGACCAATATTAGAGATAGAAGGGTGTAGAGGAGAAACCGAGACAGTTCCGGCTTCTGCTGCTGAGGGAGCCCCAGATCCGACTTCTGCTGCTGTAGGAGCCCTGGTCATCGTCGGTGAAAGCCTTGCTCCCGGATCGCCCACAGGTGAGGAAGCCGCAGGAGGCTGGCCCACAGCATTGGGTCGGGGGGAAGCCGGAGAGGCAGCCCTGGGAGGTGGCGACGAGATCTTCGGAGAGTCTTCAGATTTTCTGATGAGAGGGCATTCCTTGTAGAGGTGGCCGACCATGTGGCACCGATTGCAGCGGAATGGTACCCTTTGTGTTCTCTGTTGTATCGCCCCCACTGTAGAGTGATCTTTTCCTCGAGCCCTTCACGGGTGTCTAAGTGAACCAAGATGCGCGCGAGGGTCCTGCTCCTAGATTCCACGAAAGAGCGGTTATGATCCAAGTAGGTACCAAGTGCATTACCTATTCTTTTGAAAGCTTCATCACTCCAGAATTGCAATGGAAGACCTGGCAACCGCACCCATATCGGTCCGGCTCCGATTTGTTCATGAACAGGGTCGAATAGGGGGCTCCACCTTTTGAGAAGAACTGGAGCTGATTCAATGTTCCAGTATCTGGCCAAGACCAAGTTTGTATAGCTTTCCTTCGAGAATTGTAAGGAGAACCATCCTCTGGGCAGGACATGGACATCCGGAAGTTCAAGAAGTAAATCCCCCCGATCTCTTTCACCCAATGAGATAACTTTTTTGCCGAATATGCCCTGCCTCTGATGTGCCCTACCAGCACTGTAGATGCCATGATAGAAAGATCGCTAATCATCGAAGCTTCTCCAAGCCTAATCGAAATATCCTTTGAGGTAACCTTGATACACTTTGATTTCTTCTTGCTGGTGCGAGGGGCCGTTGGGTTGTCCACCAGGGGGTTGGTAACGCCATCCAACGGGGAGGGTTTAGAGGGATTTACATTGTCGGTAGAAGTCTTGAAACCTCCAGAAGAGCAGGGACCAGCGGATGAAGTCTTTGCAGTAGCAGAGGTCTGTGGAATGGCCGCAGGGGGAGAGCGAGTCAGGGGAAAGTGTAGAGCGTCCGGAGAGAGAGAAGGGGCTTCAAAGATTGGGGGATCTATAGGGATCGGCCCAGTATTAGGCGGAACAATAATGTGCCGGGGAAATAAACCCACAAGAGGACGCAAAGAATCCAGTCCGGCAGCCAGGGGAGGTGTGAACGACGGAGTGCTGGATGAGAAGCAAGGGTTATCGAATATGATTCGATCCGGGAAGGGCTCTTCCAAATAGTCAACCATCTCCAGCTCCACGTTCTCAGCCATCCTGTCACCAGTTCGATATCCGAGAGTGACAGGTGTAGACTCTTACGGTGAAGGATTGAACAGAAGCCTGATCAGAGGCCGTGTCAGAGCCGCAGGGGCCGAAGAAACCCTAGCCCAACCCTTCACGAGTGCGCGTCATGGCTTTCCATGTCTTCATTATGATATGCATAGTTTTATTTATATTTAGATAAATAATAAATATTTTATTTTTCCCTTAGTTAACTTTAGTTGATATAGGTTAGTTCAATCTAGTTGGCATTCATTCATAAAGCCTTGAAGTGTATTAAAAAAACAGACCACATTTATTCTAATATAGATAATATTGATTAAATCATATTTGTTTAATTAGCATTTTTTAGAAATCATATAATATAATATTTTATTAATATTGGATTTAAATTAAATTTTAATTATTATATAAAAAACATTATAATAAATAAATATAAAATTTTAATAATATGTAAATATATTTTTTCATATATACAATGTTTTATATTTCATGTGAAGAATACATTGTCAACATTGTCGACATCCATCATGCATTTACAAGAATTGAAACTAAGTAGGGTGGATTCAATTTCTTCCTCCGAACCATCCAAAATAACTCTATTTAACAATAATATTAAAATTTTAAGCATTATACAATTGTAAATATTTTTTTAACCAATATATATTGAATATTTATTATTATATACATGTTATATATTATTAAATATTTTATTAATATTAAATTAAATCTAATCTAATTTAAACTATTAAATATTGAATTTACAAATAAAATAGAATGATTATATAAATAACAATATTAATAAAAATACAATTAAATAATTATAAAAGTACAAATTTAAATTATATAAAATTTAATCCAAATTATAAATTCATATCAAATCAAATATAATTATTCAAATAAAATATAATCATTGTCCCAAAGTGTGTCTAGAGATAAAAAGAGTGAGGGGAAAGGGGAGAGTATGGGGAGGGGAAAGGGGTTCTAGAGAGAGAGAATGGATGGAAAGGCACGG
>APFE030077653.1:0-21435 GCA_000404065.3 Pinus taeda
CAGAGGCTATTTTCCCAACATCTCTTGGGGTACCAGTTATGAAGCTAATTCAAGGACTAGAAGAAGAACCTAATGCCATACAACGAAGAATCAATCAGCTGATAGCTTTGCAAGAAAAGAGAAATGAAGTGTTTGAAAGCCATCAGCAAAATCAGAATCGGGTCAAGAGAGCTTTTGACAAGAAGATTAAAGATGTCACGTTTCAGATTAATGACAAAGTCTTGAAGTGGGAAGCTAGAATTGAGGAAAAGGGCAAACATGGCAAATTCGAGAATTTATGGAAGGGGCCATATTTGATTTCAGCTTACCATGGGAGTAACACTTATATTCTGCAAGAGGTTGATGGATCACCATATGTTGGAGGACCTGTTAATGGCAGGTTCTTAAAGCATTACAATCAGTGAAAGTCTACCAAGTATTCCATAATCATTGTATATAACCATTTTATGAATGTTTTCTGTTTTAAAAATAACTGACAAGCTGAACAGGAAGACTTTAGCCCGAGGTGAAGGCCCATAAAGTTTGAAAGGGATGCTTATCAGTCATGTGTGAACTGCAATAAATGGATAGAGGCACTGGTGCTACGAGTTCTTAGTGTACTACAGGAGCACACTATCCCAAGTGGAGCCGCTGTTATCACTTAAAACCACAGTTCACCTATGTCCAAAGATTCATATATAAAAAAAATTTGGTTTAAGTCAATAGGTTTTTAGGTGTGTCACTTTGAAGTTAGAATTTCAAAAGGTATTGATGTGAGTCTTTGGAAAAAACCGTTAGATACCCCCCCTCATTATGGTTTAAAGCACGTCTTGTCTTGATTGCATCATTTTGATTTTTGCGTAGTTTCGCAGCACGATTTGATTGGCCAATTTAGCTGCGCAATCATTTTTCCACCTTTCCGCAGCATATCATCTAGCAGCCATTTCGTAGCGCGGTTTGTCAATTCATAATTGTCTGCGCTACGAAATCGGGGATTCGGGTTTTTTTTCCTTGAAATGTCAAATCTCGAGAGATGAGTCATTAGGTACGTCCATATTTTGTCAGTTGATGTCTTCTCCAGGTCATGATAGGATTCATTCCGCCATCAGATTTAGGACCACACACATGACAATTATTTTAAGAGATCTTATGAGGTATGCTAGTGTCATAATGTTTATTCATGATGCATTAACATGCCTGTTCTATGACGAGTGTTTGAAAAAACGCCAAGAAGCCGAGTTTTCATTTAAAAGAGATCATTGCAAGCGAGCCTGCACTCCGAAGTCGAAGCTGTTCTGTGAATTATAGCTACTGTTAGTTCTCTGCATGAAAATATTCTGAGCAAGATGGAGAAAAGAGAACATCGATCCGGAAGGTGCCTAAGAACCGAGCCAGAGGGGCTTGATCTTACACTCAGAGATGAAGGTGTAGCACAAACTCTTAAAGAGGCAGGTTGCTGGAGGTTTTGCGAAAAATTGAAGGGAGGACATACAGAGGTAACGAAAGCCTTTGCATTAAATTTCACTGGCTTGAATTCTAAGGTGTCAATGCTAGAGTTCCCTGTGTCTCCGCAAGCCATTTCTGCTGTCACTGAAATTCCTAGAGGTGGACAAGAATGGTTCAAGAATTTCAAGTTTGACATGACTCCCTGTAAAGAATTTCTAAAGGATCAATATGTAAATGAGGACCTCACCAAAGCTGTGCCAAGGAATTATATAAAAGAACATTATGCTCTGCTCCTCACAGGCATCCAGAAATACCTCACATGTGAGGGAAGGTACACCAAAGTCTACTCTTATCATTTCAAACTCTTGTTACATTTCACAGGGAAAGCATCAATAGACATCCCTTTCTATTTATTCAGAAGCCTTAGTAAAATGTGCGACAAAGTTCAATTAAAGAAAGATAATTGTGAAACTTCCCTATTCCACCATGGTTTAATAAAGTTGCTGGTGTTAGATAGTTTGCAAAAAATTGGTAGGGATTGGGACTCTTTCATTTTTATGTCTGGTTTCCAAAGAAAAACAGGTCCCACTCCATTACCAGATAGGGAAAAAGAAAGAAGAATTGAAGAACCTACATTGGCTGAGCTCAAGAAGGAGGTAAAAGACCGAAAGAAGCCCAAAACTAAGCCAAGGGGATCAGAGAAGCCTGTGGTCATAAAAGAGATACTTGAAACATCAGCAAAAGAGACACCCAAGTCATCAAAGAAGAAAATCAAACACCAGAAAGATGCATCAAGGCCAAGTGGAATTGCACAAGTAACAAGAATCAGAACAAGAAGTCAGCTAAGCAGAGAAAAAGGAAAATCAATAGCAGTGGAAGACAACCCTATGTCAAAGGCTAGTCTAAAGGATTTGCTGGAGGCAATCGATTTCGAACAAGCCACATCAGTGCAGGTTGAGGCAATCCCTATTGACCTAACCCAGTCATCACCTGATAGCGCCAAAAAATCAAAAGCCTCAAAAAGGCTAAGGTTTGAGGAGGTTGGTAAGGAATTTATAGTCAAACCCCGAAGGCCAATCACCAGAAGACAAATCCAAGCAGCGGAGCAAGTCCAAAAAGATGAGGTAGCTGTCAAAGTAACTGCAACAAAAGAAATTAGGCAACTGCCTAAAGCAGAAAAGGCAGAGGAAATCAAAAGAACAATACATACCAGAGGACAGGCCAAAGAAATGGGAAAGCAGATAGCTCAAGCAGAAAAAGCAAAGGAAGTCAAAAAGAAGGATATGAAGAAAAAAGTTCCCACTGTCAAGGAAACTAAAACCTCATCTTCAAAGGAGAAATGGGAGGCAACTGATGAAGAAATGGCTAATTTAGAGAAAACCGTATCAGAAATTGCAGCCATGGAAAACGAACTTGCAAAACTAAAAGCTCAGTTAGGCAAGTTAGCTGCTAAATAAAATTGAAAATTTTTAAGGTCAGATATTGCTCCGAGTTTTTGTTTATTTTTCTTAAGTTCATTGGTTTTTGAGGCATATATAAAAGGAAGACAAAATAGGAATTTTGGAGCCAAGAGCGAAGCTGTAACAGTCACAAAGTAATTGGAAAATTCATTGAAGACTGTAATTTTGGAAAGAACAGCAGTTTCGTAGCGCACTACGAAACTGCTGTAGGTGACTGTTTTTAAAGAAAACGTGGAATTGATGCTGAGGTCAGCAAATTTTGTAAGGAAATGCTTCGAGGATAGCAAAGAGATCATAAAAGGCTGCCAAAACATTCAAAGAATGACAGATGTAAGCATTGGAGCAAAAAGGTAGAACATTTTGGTTTTTTGCTAAAGTCTTCCTAAAGCTACTTTATGACCGAAATATTAGGGTTCTGATAGGGTTATCAAAATTTTGGGTTGAACACCCGTCCAGTTCACAAAGCATCCAAATTATTAGCCATATGGTGTTATGCATGGTCATCAAAGATATTAAATAGCTTCAAGCACGTTCTTTTGAAAATTAAGATGGATAGAAGGCAGGGACCGTGAAAACAGAGTATATATCTTCACCAAATGATGAGTCATCAGCACAGTTGGAATCCAAGGCAGCTCATTCAGAGAATGCTTCTCAAATGCATCTCGGCCACTACAGAAAGGATACAGGTGTCAAAGCTCAAGAAAGGCATCATACTCACGAGGAGATAGAATTAGAATTTAAATATGATTAGGACTCTCCATATTTACTGCACAATACCTGATGTATTTAATAATTTTGTTTAAGAATAGATAAGGTTTGTTAATGATAAACATCGAGCTCCCCTCATGCTGGAGGAGGAGTCTCAAGTAGCTTAAGTTTTGTTTTCCTATATATAGGAAAAACTCTGATGTAAAAGGGGTTGGATATTTTTATCAAAAGACAGAGTTTTCATATTGGCTTATGTAAAGTGTTTTGACAGTAATAGAAAGTACACTGTTTCTTCCCAAGATTCATCTTGTGTTTCAAATGTTCTGAGTATATGTGGTTTGGTTTTATTCATCTTGTTTTACAGTTCACTAAACATGCAATCACTCTGAATTCATCACTGATGCTCAGACTTCCTGTGTATGTTTTGTTGAGTTGAGGTTTTTCTTGGTAGATATTTTGAACATTGAGACATTATATGCCTTGGTTTCTATGATTGAGTAGCTACTTGTTTACTGTAGGAATGTATGACTCCATGAGCCCAATGGGAGAAGCCTTATTTTTGTTGTTCCAACCAGCATGAATTTCATATACAAATTAAAGAGTTAGCCATCTTTCTTGTCCTTTAAAGCATATCAAAAATCTGTGAGAGAGCCCTCTCTGACTAAGGAGGCTAAACCTTAGTCTAAAGCCTGGTCTGAAACAGTTTCATGAGATCTTATTAAGTAGTAGCCCTTAGTATTGATTTTGTGACAACACCTTAAACTACAAAACATTCACTTCTTTATACTAAATAATCATTTGACAATCTATTATTAACATTGTTGTGTCTAGCTATATTGAATCGTATTGATTCTTGTTTTGGGTGATTCATCAATTGATAAATCTACCCCACTCATATTCTTAACTGATTTTATAGAACCCTAGATAGGTTCTCTAGAAAACCCTAACCTAAGGGTATGTTGATCATGTGTGAAACCCTAGCCTGCGTAGGGTTATTTTGAAATGCTATTTGAAGTTCTTGTTGTTTGGGATTTCGGTATGATCATGAAACCTTAACTTGTTAGGGTTGAATGATGTTTGTTTGAGATCTCGAACCTTTGAAATTTTGGAATAGTAGGGTTTTCTTTGCTAAGTTATGAAACCTTAGAACTTTAGGTTTTGATTAAGCCTATAAGAAAAAAATTTGTTATACCTAAGACCCTAGGAATGAAGCCCTAGGTATATATATGTGTACATTTGGACCACAGGGGCTTCGTCGGGGGATCAATACCATACCACGTGAGTTCATATTGGGGGATATATATTGAGGTAAAAATGGAATAATATATTGGGGGATATATAGGGGAAAGGGTTTTTATATTGGAAGGTATAAAAGATGGAGCTCAAAGTTAATGAAAAAATATAAAGGGGTATAAAAAATGTTAATGAAAAAATGGATAAATACAATATCTAGTGGAAGTAGGGGTTTTTTAAATTGGGAAGGTGTATTGGGTTTGTATTGGTAGGGTGCTAAATATTGTGATTTTTAGAGGTATTTTCCAATATGTAGTCAAATTAAGGGTATTTCTTAATATGACACGAACGCACATGATAGGTCAGAGGTTCATTGAGTGATGCCCTTGTGATTTGGACGAAACCCTAGCTTGGTATAGGTCAATATCTGTTTAATGTATTACTTTAGTCTGACATCTATTATGCTTATGCATGATAATGAATTTCTAGATATCTATGTTGACCTAATTATTGATGGTCATAAGTCTTAGGGTTTAATATAAGTCCTTGTCTGATATTCTAGGATGATGATATTTCAAAATATAGGGTTTTGCAGCTAAACCCTAGTAGTAGTTAAATTCTCTAGTATGTGTGATATAATAATCTGAGATCTATTTATATAATGCTTGTTGATATTGTGAAAATGAAATTCTATGGTTTTGGAGTTAAACCTTGGTAGAAGTGAAGATCTCTGATATATGATGATAATGTGATAATTTGAGATTTGTGTAATATTGTTGAAAATCACAGTTTTAGTTGTGATTGATGTTTCATTGAAAAATATAGGGTTTGTAACTAACCCTAGTGGAATCTAGTCATGTTTATGACTAAGCTGTGATTGGTTTTGATTGATTAATTCTCATGTATGAAATCTAGGATTTGTATGAAACCCTAGTGGGAAGTCTAACATATGAATTTTGAAGGTTCTTATATGATTTGTAGATCTGTGTTTTTTTGAATTGTTTCTAGGTGATCGAAATTGGATCATTATATTGTTTTTCATCCATCTCAATGCATTTGGAGTGGAAAAAGTGGAGGAATTAGCTCACAGGACCATTTTTACTAGTGGGACCCAGTTTCGCAAAATAGGGTTTGAAACCTTCTAGGAGCGTTTTGAGGCATCAAATGACATTTCTTAGGGGTAAAAATTACTATCTGAAGTGCCACAAATTTTCATGCTATTATACACACATAAATCTTTCCAATGGCGTAAGAATCGCGTCAATCATAGTCCATATGCAAAAGTTATGTCACTCAAAAGTTGACCTTCCTGTTTTGAGACCTGTAGTTCAGGAGGATGCTGTGTAAATCCCCATTATTCATGGAAAAAGGGCTACCCATGTGTTTGTGATGTAAAAAACTATAGAATAGTCTATTTTGTAACTCTAGTTAAGAGTTGATGTAGTCAAACTTAACCACTAGCAGGCTACCAGGTTGTGTTATAACTGAGCCACTAGGAGGAAGAGGCATTCCATTCTTTCGAGAGAATTTTGTTACATAGTTGAGAAAATATAGACAGAAGAGATAGGAGGCAGATAACATAGAGAGGATATGTGTATTGTAGCAGCCCACAGGCCACAAACATTACTTCTTTGTATCTACAACCATATTTCCAGATAGAGAAAGAGAGCGAAGTGACCTCACCTTCCAGCTGGTTTTTCTCCCGAAAGGGTTTCCCAAAGAGAATATTTTTTGTATTATGTGTGTGTGATATTATTATGTCATTCTCTACTTTTATGGTTGATTTAATTTTACATGCATGCACTAATTACAATTAATTTTACATATTTAGAAATTAAATAAAACTGTAATAGTGTAGAATCACAGTTTTTTAATATATTATTATTAGATCTGTTGTGATGAACTGTCCAGTGGAATATCCATAGCATTTTATGGATCACTAGAGTTTGCTATATGTTGTAGTAGGGGATGTCATACCTTTGGAAGAAACATTGAAACCCTGAATGTATTGAAAGTTTTTATGAAGTAGTCTAGGGTTTATGACAAAGTCCCTAGCAAGATGTTAAAGAGTATACATCTCTTGTTTATAATTAATCTTGGGTATATGATATTTATAAGGTTCAAATGCTTCCGTAATTTTGATATGACTAACTTCATGCTTCAAGAAATTTTGTTGTACTTGCTATCTAATTTGTGTAGGTACACAATCTTCAATACGGTGAAGATATTCATTGATGAGCATGATGTGAATAGTGATGGAAATAGTAACTCTAATGAAATGATTGGAAGCCACAAAAGATTCTTCAATGTCAATCTCCCTAGATTAAGAGGGAGCCTGGGAAGCTCCCTGGTTGAGAGGGAGGTAATAGCTTAGTTTTTATTGGAGGATGCATTTTGGAAGATATGTTGTTGGATATGAAGTAGAAAAGGAAAGTGTATGATTGAGGAATACTTTGTCAAAGCTTCGGTTGATAGTCCTATTATGATAAGAAGCACCATCTATTTTCTGAAAGACCCCGAAGGTTTGTATTTGATTATGTTGAAATTATATTATTGATTAGGGTTGTGTTTGTACAAGAGAATATCTTGAAGGTTTTGATAACATGTTGGCTACCAATCAGGTTGATTTGTAGAGATTGGTTATCCTTTATCTGTTGGATCTAGGAGTGTTGAGGCTTTGTGAGTGAAGCACTTCCTGGGAGGACATCTGGCCAGCACATTGTGTTGATCTCTAGGTCCCAAAGTTGGAAAAGGTAATGTTTATTAGAGAGATATGTTTTTGGATGCACACCTGGATCTTTGGGTTGATGGTTAGCGTGTAAGCCTGATGGTACCTAAAGAGGTTGAAAGCTTGAGTCCATCTTAGTCCCACCCGAATAGATTGCCCTGGTTAGGAATTTAGTCTGTGGCATTGTGGTGCCTAAATTGTTGGGAGACCAATGGATAGATTTCCCTGGTCAGGAATCTAGTCCATAGTATTGTGGTGCCTAAAGTTCTTCATGGTTTATATAGTTAAGATCTTCCTTGTACTTGTATATGATGAATACCTCCCTAGTTAAGAGGGAATGTTGGAAAATGTAACTAGGTTTGGACTTCATTAAACGTATTTGAGTCATCTTGTAATATAATTATCAAAATAATAAAGAAAATAATAATATTATTATTGTAACTTATTAAAGAATGGGTTTCATGATTGGGTCACCATGTTTTAGGTCAAAGTCCCCATTGAGGAATTCTAATATTGATTCTGAGTTAACGAAGTCACTGTAATTTTAAAGAGACCCTTCTTGGGCTTTTGAATCATGTAAAAAGGTTAAGTATTGAGTCAAATAAGAATTATTTTATCTCCACACCAAGTCGGCCTTAAGATGATCAAGTTAGCCTCAATGATGGATATTTGACCTCACCAAAGGACTATAAATAGAGTAGTTCAAGTTCCATTTGAAGCACACTCTCTCACAAGAAAATTCGATATTTCTTGAAGCCGGAAGAAGTGCGAAGTAGAAACAGGAGGAAAATGAAGTGAGAGTTTGGTCTACAAGAACGAAAAAGGGAAAACTTAACCTTTGGTACAATTATCTCTCTCTCTCTCTCTCGTTCCTTAGTTTGGAAGATCGAAGTTCTCTTGTTGATATTGTAGCTAGTTTTCGTGTGATGCTGCTACTAGTAGAGGTTGAAGTTTTTGGTGCTGGAAGATGCCACCTCAAGAAGTTGTATTGGGCCAAGATCGAAGGTTCTGATTGAAGATCGAAGTATTTTAGTGAAGATCGAAGTCTATAAGTTGAAGTTGTCAGGTCAAAGAAAGTGTTGCCATTGTTGTTGTTGTTGCTAGGTCAAGAAGGACATGTGCAAGGAAGAAGGCTAACTTGGTGTGGAGGATAATTTGTGTCAAGGTCAAGAGTCTTGGAATATCTCTGGAAAACTATTGAAGGAAGAATTACTAACTAGATTTTCCCCTAGAGAGGGCTTTTTCCCTGGTTGTGAGCCTACATCTGGTGTCCATTATTTATATGCTATTTCTTTGGTAATTTCTTGATGAACTAAAAGAAAGAAGATATAAAAGAAACCTAATAAGGAGCCAAGAACATCACAAGTAATTATCAAGTATAAGAAAATATTTTTTCCTTTTTGTAGGATTTGGTTTCCTTTGAGTGTTGTTGGCCTATTCGATAGAAGTTTCTGGGAATTGCGTGCTTTCCTTTTTCTCGTTTTAGAAATTGAGACAAGGGAAAATTCAGTCTTAGGAATACTAAGGTAGATGAGCTCGAGTGTCTAGGGAATCTCATATTACATAGTGATATCAGCCAAGGATGGGATCACATCAATCAATGACTGCTAGGGAAGCATATTGTTACATGCATGGTTTCAATTACACACTTTGATATTGATGGAATAAAGATGATTTAAACTCCAACAAGAATGGGAGCTTAATGAGCAGTCACCATGGTATTCATCACAAAAATTGCATAATTGATTCACAAAGAAATCTTGGTAGAATTATTTGCATTGCATCTGTTATCCTCCAAAATATCCCAAGGCTAAGAAGGGAGACCAAAAGAGGTAACCTCAAACCACTTGGGTTCAACAGTTAGCCTTGCTAAACCAGAGAGGGATCTCTCTATGAATTCACAACCAATGATGATTGGAATGGGAAAAGATGTTAGGCTAGGTATGTTAGGCTCAAGTATGGTTTTGAGTTTTTAGGTTTTGATGCTAGATAAGGGATGAAAATCAGGTAGCTAGATCAAAGTATCAAAGGTTTACAACAACGAAGATATAAAGGAGCAAGGTAGCAATGCTTTTGTGATGGATTTAGGGTTTGTCGGTGTAGTGTAGTGTTGGAAAGAAAAAAAAGGTATTAATGAGCATGTGCACCATGAATTCATTAAGTAAGAAGGACAGTTACACAAAATGATATTCCCATCAAAACCTAGCTTTATGCAAAGAATTCTGCTTATAACCTTTAAGGAAAACCATTGAAAAAATAAGTTATGAAAAGGAGAGATGTATATCATTCAAATAAAACTAAAACAATGAAAATACGTCATCACAAACTCATTGCGCATGAATTCCTAGATAATAGCTACAAACTACTCCTTTGATTTCCTGAGTAAAATGTTGAAGTACAAGCTACAAGTGTTCCCACCTCTGATGTCGAACCTGTTCTATGATTGAAAGATAGATACATATATACCAAAACAACATCTCCCTTATCTCAGGGGTCAAATCCATGAGTTTAGGAACTAATACATGATATGTTCAAACAAAACTCTAATATCTAGGGAGTTTAAAACAAATCCTCCATTTAAACTTTGACTGAACTACCCTCATAAATGAGGACTAAATTAACATAAAAACAACCTAACAAGCCTATTTACCCTTAATTACATCATAATTACATAAAGAACAAGTAATTACATCATAAAAACTCGAATCCAGCTGATAAAACTGAAAAAAGAAAAAAAAAAAAAGAAAAAAAAAAAAGTGTCTTCAGGCCAAATCGCAGTGATTTCATGCAAAATCATAGTGTGTCAAGAGAAAGCACAATGAATTTGGGAGAATTGATATTTGGATTCCTTCCCAAGGTTCAAATTAGGAGCTTGATGGCTCATTGGAAAGCTATCGATGTTTGATATAATATGGAATCTTCAAGAGCTTAAAAAGGTTGCTTATAGGCTTCTAAAACTTCATTATCCCATAGGTACTCTCAAAAGCGCAGCGAGCTCCTCAAAAAGAGGGCAGAGAGTTGTTTTCTAGGTAGTTTTTAGCCCTTTCCACTCACCAGAACTTGCTGAAATTTTTCTCCCAAAGGATAGAAGTGATGTACAAGTGATAATGAATCCAACCATACAAACCAAATTTAATTTATATCTCCCCATCAAAAGCACAATGTGGGGCACGCTGCGTTTTTGACCTAGTGATTGTCTCAAAAATTGTCAAAATTATGGATTTTCTACAAAACTATGGCTCAAATATGGAGCCATGTCTCTCTAAAAATAACCATTTTTACAAAACTAAGAGATTTTTTTTTTATTTGGCATGTTATTACCAAAAACCTCCTCCATGTTTCACAAATACATTCCCATTTGTTCATAATCCAAGTTTTAATGTTAGCACTAAAAATTGCAAAAGCACAATGTGCTCACAGCAAAAGCGCAACAAAAATGTTTGGAGAGTGATTTTGAGGCATTTTCAGAGGATTTTTGCGCTGAAAGTGGTATAGTTGGAAATATAGGGATGTCTTCTACATAATAGAGTCATCAAGCGCTACAAAACCCTGCTCTTAGACACCTAAAAATTCAATCTCCCAAGGCTACTCTAGAAGTGCAACAACTCTCCTGTAGCAACGATATTTTGGGAATATATCTAAAATCATGATAATTGTGCATCTTGGCCTATAATTGACAAAAAAAAATTTCACTTTTGTCAATTTCATCCCCATTTGGTCAGAAACATACTTTGAAGCAAAATTGTCCCTATGTGCAATAAATGATTTTTTAATGTCCCTTTGACCAGGTTGAGGAGATTCTCACTCTCTTGCTCTTTATGCCTCTTGAGATCTCTTGTACTTAGACTAATTTATTCTTCTTTTGATCAGTGGTTGTGGTCTCTGGATCCATTGTGAAATATTATTTCACTAGGAAGGGAAATAAGGGTTTCGTTTAGGAAAACAGGGGTTTTGGGGCAGTTTTAGGAATGGAGGGAGATGAAGGGCTTTAAGGGTGTCTAAATTCTTGGGAAAATTTAGGTGGGTAGAGATAAATGTTAGAGAGTGTAGGGAGGTGGAATTTTATGGAATGAGTGAGGGGAAGGGGTCCAAAAGGGAAAACGATAGGCCTAGCCTAAGAAAGTGTAGTCTAGGCTAGGATTTGTGGGAAAATGATGAAACTGAGGGATGGGAATGAGGGGAAGTGTTTAGGAAGGTGTATATCAGGTGGGGTAAGGTGAGTGAGCTATAAAATTAAGGATTTTCTAGCAATTTATCAATGATATTATGTTTTATCACTAAGAAGTCTTCCCTAGAAGTTATAAAAGAAGGAATAATCTGAGGTAACAACAAACCTAATCTTTTAGACTCAAGTTCTAGCCAACCTAAGTCTAGAGATGTATCTCTTTTTATAATTTAACTTTGTTTTGGGTAGGATTTCAGGCTATTTCTTAGTGCTCATGATGCTTTGGTTTTGATTTGGTGGTGGACTTAAGAAAACAGATGGGTAGAACAAGTTTTCAAGCCATTGGGCTATGGAGTCATTCAAAGAGTGGCTACACTAGATCAGATCAATTACTAAAGGAAGAGTTCATAGGGTAGGCTAGCATAGCAAAAAGCAAATTTGCAGGTTTAAATGGATGAGGTAGTCCTAACCAGGGTAAAAGGGCAATGAAGAATCCTTAAACCGGGATTAAGATGAAGAAAGGAAGGACATCAGTAGCAAAGGGCAACCAAGAATCCTTTACTATGGACCTAGGGGGGAAACTACGGAAGTAAGGGAGCAGTTAAGAATTCCCAGACCAAGATAGTTTAGTAGAAAACAATGAGAAAGTAAACAATCAAAACAGAGAGCATTAAAGCTAATTTTGAGATATCATTCCTTGTTTACTATTCAGATTTCATAGAGAAAACATGTGAATATTTATAACATGACGAGAAAACAATAATTAAACATGAAGAGATAATACTTATTTGATTCCAACTATGCACAAGAATCCAGTGAAATGTCTTTAGCTTTATTTCATGACCCAGCAAAACCAGTTCAGTCTTGAATACAAAAGCTCCTTACCTGGATGTAAAATGTCTACAGAAATGTATTTTAATCCACCCTAATTACTTCAAATTGTGAAGTATTTATACAAAAAATGTTACAAAATATCTCATAACAATATGAGAATTATTCTAGGAAATCGAAAATATCTTCAAGCATGAAGATAGAGACAGATGGAGAACTGTCTGCTTGCTATCCCTTTTATTGTGACTGTGCTGACTGTTTGTAATTTAGATTTGGCTCTTTCAGTTTCTTGTTACTTATGTGCTGGAATCACTTTATATCTTCAATCTACTGATACTCTTTACCTGCTACACTTTGACTCTATTTTACCTGGATGCCGTATAGATTTATTGCAGTAACTTTATAGTAAATCTGTCAATTTCATCCACCATTCACCTTCAGGTAATTTCATCCTTATCATTTTCCTATATATCTCATCATCTTCGATATGCCTGGCAAAATTTGGCTTGTTGGCGAACAAGTGCTTTATCTCATGCTCTAGAAAAAACAAATTTTCCATATTATCATATAACACCTTTCCCGTGGGCAAAGATTTTATCCCTGAAGTATTAGCTTGGTTGTTGGCCAACTTGTTTAGTCTTTCAATGTAATCATCCTGGGTCATTAGCTTTTCATGGATTACCATAGGACTAGGGAGTCCTTTTTCCCTTAAAATACCAAACTTTGACATAAATCTATCAATATCATCTTGGATGCTTTGGCATCTTTTCTAAAGATTGAGCATAAGGTTCCTTTTGGAGAGAATCTTCTTGATTTCTATAATGGTCCTTGTTCTATGTTCTATGCCCAATTCATCTAGCTGATACCTATTTTTACTGTTCAAAAGTTCTATCAATTGGTTGGCCTCTTCAGGCTTGTCTCCCAAATCTTCCATTGTCTTGTGAATTGCTTCTATGGCCACTTTTACCAGTTCAGTTGGTTCAAAATTTACTTGAATAGATGGCCAAACATCATTGGCAGAGTCAATGATGTTGGCCCAAAGCATTTCCTTTATATCTCCTAGTGGCTGTTGTAGTGTCAAGTCCTTTTCAAGGATTTTTATCCTTTCTCCCATTCTTTGATTTTTCTGAGCTTCTTCCTTTTGTTGTATTTGTGCAAGTTTGTAATCAGTTTCCAAAATTGACACTTTTTCTCTAAAATTTTTGAGCTCAGTAGCCTGGATGGTCATTTCCTCCATGGCTTTTACCAATTCAGTTGTCTTTTCTGTGGATGTACCTATGCTTGTAGATGTACCTGTGACTAGCAGAGCTATAACTATTGGAATAGTTGGTGCTAAGGAAGCAGCCAATGTGGAGGGTACTGCTGTAGAGACTGTAGGAATTACAGTCTGAGGAGTGGTGGCCAACTCACTTTGTCTAGATTGTATCGAGTTATCCAGATCTTTCTTTGTTTCTTTTAGTTGATCATTCAGCTTAAGGACTAAGTCCATGAGCTCTTCCTCCTTCTGAGTTTCCAATACTTCAGTTGTTTGTGGATGATGTAGAGGAGGAATTTTGAGATGCCTTTTCAATGCAACTATGTCATCGTTTTTCTTTTTTATTAGCTTTTCTACAGTCTTTACATCCTTGGGATCATGTCCCAACTCTATGATTAAGCCCCCTAAGGACTTTATCCTAGAATCTTTGGCCTGTGAAGAGGCCTTTTCTAGCTGGAATTGCACTGACATATTATTCAAATAATTTTGGAGTTGATGTGCTATAATGGCCTTGTTGGTCAATGTATAATAGACCATTTATCCAGTTTGCTTATGTAATTCTATTTGGTCAATAGGATGAATGTCCTTCGCCAGTATCTCAAAGTCTGTCTTCAAATAATCTGCTATTAACCTGGGCTGCTGTATGGTAGGCTTCATAAAAGTCGTCTGCATCTGACCTTCTTTTACATCAAAGGCTGACATAAGCCTAGTCTGATTGGTGGGATCCATTTTTAGGTATTGAGCATAACTTTGAGCCTTTAATATTTCATTTCTGGTCTTGATTTCTTTATACTTTTCTCTGATATCTTTGTCTTGGCTTGTTGGATCCCTGAAGGAGGATACTTCCACACTCTATTGTCTTTCTAGCATTTGAGCCTGTGAAGTGGAAGGCTCTTGTGTACCTCTAGAGGGAGTGGTCTGCCTTCTTTCTGCTCTTTCTATACTTGTGGTTCCAACTGTTTCCTCTGTGAACTCCTGTTCTAAAAAAGGATTCAACCTTTGCCTTTTGACATAAGTCTGTGCAACATGTCTGCTAGAAGGAGTGGCCTCCTCTCTATCTCTTTTGGGATTCTTCTCCTCATTTAGAGGAGTCTGTATAATAGGAGGATTACTCATGATGTGTTTTGGTTGAGCCAACTCCTCTAATATGTCTGGTTGTTCAGATTCCTCTTGCTCTTGAGGTCCTTCTTCTGCTAGTTTCTCACTGTTTTCCTGTGTCTCCCTTTGGGATTGCACCTGTACAAAGGAATCTTCATCAAGTCTTCTTTCTAAATCAATGAACACATTATTGACAATAGTTTCTGTGTTATCCCTGTCTACTAGAGTATTCTGCACCCATTTTAGTTGATTTACATACTATTCTATTTTAGGAATTCGGTGGTGGATGTAGGGAGACAATTTGTTTTTCTATCTTCTGTTACATATGACATCAAAGGGGTCATATATCCAGATGAAGCTTTGTTTGAGTTTGAGCCCTTGAAGGATTTCCTCTGCAACTCTTCCAGCTTCTCTACTATTACACACAAAGGGGCCTAGCTAGTCTTTTATTCGGAGTTGTGCCTTTTTCTTGGCCTTCACAAAATGTACCTCATTAGAGTTGATTATTTGCCCGTAGTACTCTAGGGAAAATAATATCATTGGGAGGTATCTTGGCAATTTGTAAGGTGCCAATTCATAGCCATATATTCTGATTTCAGTTTGATTTTGGTACAAGTACCAATCTCCCACTTTGTACTCTTTGGACAGCTATAGGACCCTCCTGATATCTGCACTGATTCTTGGAGGAGGACTTCCTATCAGCATGGTCGCTATTGGATGCAAAAATAGGTCTATAAAATCTGTATAGGTGTATGGAGATTCATATTTGTGGATTAAAGGGGTCCAAAAGACTACTAATCTAGAATTGCCTCTAATGTCAAGCTTCTGAGCAGTGAAGGGAAATTTGTCAGCTTGATAGCAAAGAAAGATATGATACAACACTAATGAGTATTTGAATACTCTCTCATTTTCCAATCTCATGAACTGATCATGCATTTTATCTGAGATGAATTTGGCATAGTCAAACATGATGGCAGGGGGTTGGTCAAGAGTGAAAATGGACATGTAGGCAAGAATAATTTCATCTACATACTCACCAATGGTATAGCCTAAAACACTGGATATCATTGATATGATGTCTTTGCCAAGCTGAGAAAAAAAGGATGACATGTAAGGAGGGGGATCCTTTGGTATGTGTTTTTCTTCCACAATGAAAGTCTAGAATATTTGAGTAATTTTGGAAAGGGGGATTTTAGGGAATCTGTCAAGCAAGTCTCCAATAGAAAGGGGAGTAAGATTTTGACCAGGTTGCAACTGCAACATTTCATTTATGGATTCAGCGGTGATGGTGAAAAGTATTGTCTGGTCGGGGGACATCACTGCTCTTAACGTGGGATTGTAGTTCGCATGACAATAGTGAACAATTTCGGGGAAGATATGGATGCTGGGGAATTGGTATTTGGGCAGGTTTGATTCCAAAATACCTATTTTGTCTACATGGTTAAAGTGTTGGTCTATGTACATGTAGCATAATTTCAATGGGGATTCTTCAATAGAGACATCTTTGATTTGAAAGTATTTGTCCGCCAAAGGGAGATGGTCTAAATCCTGGTGGGGAGTGAAAATTGGCTGGACATTGAGTGCAACTGACACAACCATTCTTGGTTCTTGTGGATTCAAGAATGGGGAAAAAGGGTTTTCTATTGAATTGGGGGCAGATTGGCTCAATTCAGAGTGGTTTGGGGTTGTTGAGCAATTTTTTTACTTAATTACTGACTAACTTAAAGCAATCGAGTAATTGGTTTTAGGAATGAGACAAGGTTTTACAGTGAATTTGGGTAAATACCTGGTTTTGGCTATGAACGGGTTGATGGGCGACTGTGCACGGTTTTCAAGAGGCGTCTGTGACTAAAGGATGGACTAGATGTTTAGCAGCTTCGGCAGGTTGATGGTTGAATGTGGGTTGGTCATTGAATGTACTCTATTGATTGCATGGGAGTCTGAGTGTATTTTTCATAATAAAATGAAAAACCATGAGTTTTTAGTTTTATTGGTAAAGTCAATTGTTTTTTTGGCGTGTGCACAAAAAAGGTACGTTTGGAGTTAAGCATGGGATGAGATGTTTTGTCGTTAGCATGAGGCAGTAAGCGGGTTTCATCACACTGCTCTTTGGGTTGGGGTGGTTTTGAGCGGAGGCCGCCCGATGCCATTCATCGAGCGCCACGTAGCAGTGGGGTGAACAGTGAAACCACCCATATCGAGTGGGTAAAGGTCGGCTTTCGGAGGCCGCCCGATATGATCATCAACCGTCAGATCAAATGAGACCTGATCATATGGTGACTGGGGCAGAGTCTTGTCACAAGGTTTAATGGAGGGGTCCAATGGGTTTTAACAATGGCGGGATTAAGTTTAATGAGGGTTTATGGTGGATTAAGAGCATCGGGGGTGATTTCATTGGCGGAGATAGATTATTAATTAACCATAGATTGATTAATTAATATATTTTATTAGATAAAGGGTTTTGGTTATTAATTAGCCGTTGATCGACTAATTAACCCATTAATCATTCATGATATCAATAAAGTTTATATTTCAAACTTCAGGGTGGAATATTAATATTAAGGGGTTTTATTAAATACATGGGGAAAAGGGTTATTTTCTCAGGAGTTTAATATATAAATAAAGTCAAAAGTTAATATGAATGAAGGCAGAAAATGTTTTAGCACTAAGTGCAAAATGAGTTCTTTGCAATTTGTATTTTGCTTTTCACATAGAAAACATAAAAACTTAGGCTAAGTATGAATTTGTGGGTTTTTATGGGGGTAATCACTTTCTTAAGGTTTTATCCTTAGGGAAAATGAGTGAATTATGGAGGGGGTGAATGCTTATGAGGGGACTTTTAGTACTTAGGACCTATAAGTTATTGGGCCGAGGGTTCAGTCCCTCCAGAAGTCAGAGAAATGCTCTGAGCCCCTTTAACTTAAGATTTTAGGTACTTTAAGACTTTCCTTGGAAATTAGTTAAGTGAAAAATGTAATGAATGAGGGAGGTTAATCAATTGACTTTATGTACTTTGGTAAATGATCAATTTTCATCCATACTTTAGAAATTTGATGATGAAAGTAAATGATATGATCTTATCTAATCAATCATCATAATTCTGCTACCATTCAACTACTTACCCATCTACTCATCCTACCATTTTTTCTTCTCTTTATTAGGGTGCACTTAAGCTGGCAAACCCTTATCAAAATATTTTCTTTTCTTTTACAAAACTAATCTATCTAAGTCTAACCTTATTACATCCAAGGGGTCAAATTAAATAGTTGAGCTCCTTTTAATTACTCTACCTATCTACTTATCCGCCAAGATTAAACAGTTTGGTCAAATTTTATTCTTTATCTATACACATAAAATTGAAAACATGAAATAACCAAGTTTAAACATTTTGACCATCCATGGATTGTGGCAAAGGTAACAAGTTGCACACTATCTTTTATTCTGCATCAAAAGTAAATAATAGTGGCATTTTGACTTGCACACTTTCATGGTCTTTTCTTTCTTGGGGTTCATTTTTTCATCTTTTTTGACCTTTTTTATTCTTTTTGTCCTTTGATTTTTCTTTTAGGACATACCCTCTTTACATTTTTTAATTTTTTTAATTTTTTGAATATGGAAAGCATTTGTAGGAAGCAAATGTATGTACATATTACAGTTTTAATCTCAGTCATTCAAAAATTATGACTCCTATTGGTATAGGAACATAACATTATGAACGAAGCAAATGCAACCAAAACCCTAGAAGAGGGAATTGATCCTTCCAAGCATGAACTGAAGTGAAACAAGGTATAAGATGACCCACTTATTTTCCAATGATAGTTAGAACTTGAAATTATGATTTGGCTTTCCTTGGAAAATCACAGCTCTTTCTTTTGAATGTGGAATGAGCAAATGAACTTGTGTTTTGGTCTTTTATAGCTTGTGGAAATAAATTTCTTCATAGTGGTGGGTGGCCCACCATATGATTTTCACTCTTGCTTTGAAAACTATGTAGCTTTGGAACTTTCAATGCATATTTGGAACATTATAACTTATTACATGATATTTGAAATAAATTACACTTTGAAATAAAACTTTCTGAGCAAATTCCCTATTACTACTCCTTCATTTGCAGGATTTGTGAATGAAATGACAAATTTTGATGACTTTGACCCTAATGACCTAATGGTGACACTGAGCTAAATTAGGACCATGATGATATGACTGAGATGATGATGATTACCTTTCAGTGATGTCACATCCAACTGAATGATGCCAATGACTGAAACATGAAAATTTTGAAAGGAGCAGTAATAGACCTAGACACACCAGCCAATGACCAATTTTTTATTTTGAAAAACTAATTAAATGATAAAAAATTGACTTGAGACCCTAACAAAAACTTTGTAAGAGCATATTTGATCACTAGTGATTAGCAGGACTGATAGGCACTAACAACATTCGCTAATAGTAGGGCTAAGACACTATTTTTATTCTCAATGCAGGAGGCCAAGGACTAGGAAACACAAATTTAGGATATGTTATGCATGTGGGTCTGTGAATTATTGCTCCTAGGCTTGTAGGCTTTGGAGTAGAAAGTGAAGCACAAAAGAAATTTTTTTAATATTTAGTTCTCTCTGGTGGTATCATTAGTCAAGGGTATCTTCAAGAAATGTCGTTGCTTGGATTTATAGGATGTTTTGTGGTAATTTATTGTTGATCCTATATGCAATTTTATTGTGTAGCATACAAAATAAGTGACATCTAGTAATTAATAGTATATGATCAATTCGTTGATAAAATTTATATAGTGAAAAATTGATTAATGAACATAGTAATATAATTTAATTAGTGGTTCTCGATATTATTCAGTGCTGAGAGAACATATTTTTTATTTTATTATGTGAGTCTGTTATATGCTGATGGATCTTTTTGTTCTTTGGTGCTCCAATTTCATGAGTTACAAGTTATATTTATGTGTATGTAAGTGTGTATATGTCAAAAAATGTTAGTTGTATGATTGATTGATGGATAATCTCAGTACCTTGACAACTTACCTATATAACTGGAAGTTTGCATTTCGATGCATATTTCTAGGATGGAAGCATGTCCATAGAGCGATTCAACAGCTAGGTTATTTTTCTAGGTATTCAAGAAGCATCGATCCTAGTAGTACATTTATGATCGTCAAAAGCAATTATATATTAAATTGAGGTCAAGTGGTAGCTCGAAGTTGTGGTGATGAAGAAAATGTGGTGTCTATGAGATTCTAGAGCGAGTGTAAGTTTTGATGAAGATCAACCAAACAAAAATCAACATTATTATTTTAATTTGTGATTTTAGTATTTGACATGTAAGCATTAAGGGAGGGAATTAGAGATAATGCTTGCATGTTGAGTTTAGAGTTGGTTTGGATTTTGTTTTGAGAAAATATCTCAACCTCCATATCCATCTTTAGAATTAGTAGGATCTGAGACCAGCTATATAAATTTGATGTAATTGAATCAAGTGTGAAATAAAAAATATTATTTTGTGTGTATTTCTTTTTACTATGTCTCGAATTTCAATTTCTTTATTAATCCAATCCAGATCAATTTGCAAGAAACCATTGTGCAGTAGAATAAAATAAAGAAAATAAATAAGGAGCTAAGATAAATATAAAAAGTGCTAAGAGTATCAGGTAATACCCAATTAGAAGCGACCCTTGCCACCCAATCTTGTAATTATTGTTGTGATGAAGGTGGGGTGGTGACTATGACAACCTGATGCACCAGCTTTGATAAAATCCCAGAATCCCATACGAAATACCCTCGACCTAGTTAGACTCTATTGCTAATATTCCATTTTGTTTTCGTAGTGAACACCGAACTATCTTGAATCTTTAGACTATACTTGGGCGCATGCAGACCCAAACCACCACTGTACCACTATTTTTTGCATACAACTACTCACCAAGAGACGGAAAAGACGAATTATGAATGGTAACAGTGAGAGTTCCAAACACAAGCCCATTAATGAAAAAAAAAACAAAAGGAAATCCCACCTGCAATAGGGGATGGACCATTACATACTATAAAATACGCAGAGGTGGGACTCTGTAATCAGAGTTGAGATCAGAATGACAAATTTCCATATTAAAATTTAATATGAATTCTCACATGCTTGGTGCATGGGAGGGGTTGGCCATGCCACTCACCCTCTTAGTGGGAGGTATCGAGGTAGCAGGATTTCCCCCCAACCTCCTGTAATTTCTTGTTCACCACCCCAATCAGGGGATTTTTATCCTCATCTAGGATGGATTATAACAAATTCGTCAAACTAGACTGCCTCTCTTCAGTTTAGGTAACATTGAAACATATGTAATTGTAATGGAAGCCTATATTGGTGAGGAAATTAGCCACCTTGTTGCTTGTTCACCGAGAGTGAGAGGAAATAACATAGTTGATAGAATAGATCAACATCTAACTATGGGAGATGATATGTTTAAACCTCCAGCTTTATGACAATTTTTTTAAAGGGAATTTAATAATTATTTTTTCAGCAATCAAAATAA